>LBNU01036788.1:135320-168645 GCA_014162995.1 Artemisia annua | reverse complement strand
TTCCGACCGTAGGATCATGGAACTTGAGGACCAAGTCAAGTATCTCATGAAATCCTACGAAGCTCCTAAACCTTCAAGCCAAGTGAACAAAATCACTTCTTCATGTGAGTATTGTAGTGGTCCCCACGACACTTGTGATTGCATGGAACTCCCCGAACAAGCTTTTGCGGACTACGCATCCTCGCGTACCGACAGAGCGGGAGAAAAGTGGTACACTTTCAAACCCGAGCCAAACCCTTACGGTGATTCTTACAACCCCTCTTGGAAAAATCACCCAAACTTTAGGTGGAAACAAAACCAAAACACGCCCCAAAACAACTCTTCCAATCCACCTAATCATTTTCAACCAAACGGTTCATCCTCAAACCGTACTTTCAACAACAATCCTTCCAATAACAATGGTAGTACCAATAATTTTGAAGGATTGATGTCTAAATTTATGGCATCTCAAGACGCTCGTATAGCCAAGTTTGAATCTGATTTCAAACAAAGACAAAGCGAGATGACCAATAAGATCGACACCTTGTTGAAAGTTCTCAATGACCGAGAGATGGGAGCCCTCCCAAGCGACACGGTCAAGAACCCGAAACTAAACATTAATGTCATCTCTTCGGTTTCGTCTCCTAGTTCTTGCCCACAATACTATTCGGTCAATGCCATGAGCAAGTGTTTCAAGCAAACCCAAATCCCTCAAAAAGACCACGAGAGTAGGATACCCAACACTAAATTGGTTAATAACATAGTTGAAACACCGCCCATTCAAAACCTTGACGAAGAATTCAAGGAGCTCCACCTTGAACGTCCGGTTATTGATGTTTTGGCACGTGCTCCCTACTATAATGCCCTCTTGGAAAAATATGAGAAGAAGCTCAAGTTAGGTGACAAGGGAACCGCCTTCGTTCAAAATAAGTTACCTAAGAAACTAGATGACCCGGGCTTATTTGTCCTACCTTGCAAGATCGGTAATTCGGAGGCTTATGACACATTAGCCGATCTTGTATCAAGCCTTAACTTACTTCCACTACCTCTTTACACCGCCCTCAAACTAGGAAAGCTAGAAAAAACTGAGGTAATAATAGGTTTGGCGGATGGGAGTGTAGCATACCCGGTTGGTGTAGTAAAGGACGTGGTAGTACACATAGGGAAATTAACAATTTTAGCCGATTTCCACGTCCTCGACATGGTTAGCGACCCTACATGTCCTTTGTTGATAGGAAGAGGATTTCTAGCTACCGCAAATGCTATGATTGATTGTAAGGGATCTAAAATAGCGGTAGGAGAAGGAGAAACTTGGTCGGTATATGATGTTAAGAAACACGCCTATGACACCTATGAGGAACCAATGCCTCATTGGGCAGATGTTAATAGGAGACCCTCTAGATATGGACCATGGGTGAATAGAGACTTCATAGGACCCCAACGCCCATTCTACCTAGAAGAAGAGTTTGTAAACCGAACACAGACAATAGAACAACTCTTAGCTAGGGACACTAAATTGGACCCATCTGAAGATCCTCTAGTTTTTAGAAAAATGATTGACTTCCTAGGAGTTTTGCCAATTAACCTAGGAATGAATAAGTGGAAAAGCGAAGGTGATGAACATAAATGGGATTGGAAAAAGCCACCTAAGGAAGGAGATGGATCATGGCACATAAAGATGACATTATATGATCCGGATGGAGAGAAGTTTGAGAGGACATATCTCACCAAACGCACCAATAGGAAACTTCAAACCAAAATCAACCCTAAAGATGTCCTCGATGTGGAACTCACCTACGTAGGGTAGGAGTGACTTTGAGTCTAGCTACAAGACTCATTAATAAAGAAAAGCGCTTCTTGGGAGGCAACCCAAGCTTTATTTTCTTTCTTTGTTTGTTTGTTTGATTTTATTTGTTTCCGTATGTATGTTTTATTTTTATTACTAACAATTCATGTTTCAAATTACATTGTGAAAATGCTTTATTTTGTTTTTAACTTCGTCTTAACTACATATAAAGGTATTTTGCAAAAAGATAAGTGTAAGGGAAATCTAAATTTGTTTATAAGAAAGAATTGGACATGAATTGTAGCAATATTAAATGAACATACATATTAGTATTTGTTTGAGTCAAATGCTTGTATCGAGTCATAATGAAAATTTGCAGGATTCCAGGAATTAGGGTATTTGTTTTTCCAGAAATTTTCCGGAAACTAAACATAAGAATTCTGTCAGATCAATTCTGACGGCGTCAGGCTTTAAAACCTAACGGCGTCAGGTACTGATTCCAGAAAAAGGTTTTTAGAATTTATTTTTTCTATCGGATTATGAAAATTAATGCATCCTTAATTCCAGGAATCTGCAAAAACTTTCATTCCACAAGCATTATACCTCTATATAGATTTTGCCGCCGATTTTACGCAAGGTTTTCCTAGATTGTTTTCTCAGGTTTAACGGGTTACATTGGACAAGAAGATGAACATGGAATCAAGTTCATGACATCAAGTTTTTGGCGTCGCTTTGATCTTGAAGATATCACATCATCTTGGAAGAAGATCTAACCATGTTACCACACGATCCACATCAAACGAATCAGGGGAGTATTTGTTTCATTCTTTCATTTTCTTTACTTTTGCATCTTTTATGTGAACATTGGGGACAATGTTCAGTTTAAGTGTAAGGGGGGTAAATGAAGACACCTTAGAAAATGCTATTACGCTTGATTTTTGTTTTGTTTAATGGTAGATGTGTAATAAAACTGAGAAAAATATTTGTTAGGGCAATTTTAGCGCCAAATTTAAATTTTTTTACAACATACAGGAGTGAAACTGTAGGCATAATAAGCGTCTCATGGATAGGAATTGTATGACTAGCACAAAAACCGTACCACTCAAAAAGTATCCCCCAAATATGTGAGGTTCGCCCCTAGAATTGTTAGGAAAAGCATTCATTGTTGGTACTTGTATGTGTACCGGTAGTAATTAGATTTTAGAACTTGCGTTAGTGACCATCCCAAATCCACAAGTGAGACTACATTCGTGTAGTTAGATTTACTACATGATAAGAGGCATTAGGATAACCCATGTTTTACACCCGTAATATAATTAATTAACTTCATTGGTCAAGTAATTCTCCCACACCTTAGCGTTGTACTCATTTTTAGTACACGATACCCCTAGTACACCCCTTAGAGCCTATCTTTTCGTTTCTAACTTTAAGCATTTTACTTAAAGGAAGAATTTGTTTACAATCCACCCCCAAATGTACACCCAAATCGCCTTAGCCTACCTTGTATGCACTCATCTTTAGTGCATTATTGTTACATGTTTAAACCCTTAGTTAATTGTCTAATTGATTACATGGTTGCTAAGTCGAGTCATATCCTTGTACATATTGTTTTGGGACGATTGGGACTCATGGGTAAAATACTAATGTAATGGAGTAATGGGGAAGAAATCAATTATTACCCGCCATGTATGTGTTAATATTTTAAAGTACTCCAAGTTTTTCAATTATCTTAATTCGAGTCATTAGAATAGTTAATTGTAAAGTATGTAAAAGTTCAAGTGTAAGGGGAGAACCGAGGCCCCTATGATGTATTATTTTTGATGGTAGGGCAAGAGTGTATGAAAAAAAATCGAAAAACAAGAAAAACGGGAAAAAAAATTGGTAAAAGAAAAGTAGAAAAAAACATACGGACTACCATCCCGTTTCCTTTTATTTTTATTTATGTTTATGTTATTTTCTTATTAGCTTAAGTCAAGTCGAGTCTTGGCTTAGCAACGCCACATTGTGCATGTATTTGATCAAGATAATTAACTCGCCACCACTAAAAATACCCTTTATTCCAACAAACCGTGTTTATCATATCCCTACACCTAACATTACAACCCTTGAAAAGCCCTCTTTGATAGTTTATCTTAGGTGCTTACGCCTAGTGGAGGAGGTTTTTGATCCTTTCCCAAGCCTATGGTAATCTATTTGCTATGACAGGTAGTGAGTGATATTTTTCCATTTCCATTTAGTTATATAGGTTTATAACACCCGAGAGATGAGAGTATCCAAACACTATTTGTGAGGTGCTAGTATATGATTTCCGTGCTTGTTATGACTAGGGTGGAATGACTATTTGTTGTAATTACTTTTATATTAGTGTTAATTGACCCCTAGCTCATATATTGATTGGAATAAAAGCGCATTTGCTTGAGGACAAGCAAATCTCAAGTGTAAGGGTATTTGATGAGGCGAAAAGTGTTACGCTTTTAGGGGGTCATTTAAGCCCTAATCCGTAATTATTTGATCAAATATTGCCTTAAATCGTTCCTTTTGTCATTTTAGGTACTTTGGAGAAGAAATCTGGAAAAGGAAGCATTTTGGACGTTTTTGGAGCATAAAAGTGAAGAAAACGACAAAGTCTCAAAACCATGCTGAAAACAGTACCTGACGGCGTCACTCTTTACGAGGTGACGGCGTCACGCTTTGATAAAGAAGTGGATAATTTTTACACTTGACGGGCCAGAAAGATTTTGAAGCTTTTACACGTGACGGCGTCACGTGTAATTTCACCTAGGCCGTCACGTTATAACTTAAAGAGAGACGGCCCAGAGACTTTTAAAGAGGGACGGCGTCAAGAGTAGATCTGAGCAATCCGAGAAGAGTTTTGGCGGCGAGGTGACGGCGTCACGAGATAAAACGTGACGCCGTCAAGTTGTAAAATCTATATATAGTTTTCTAATTTTCATTCATTAAGTGTGTAACTTTTGGGAGAACTTTAGGGATAAACCCTAGGTCGTGGTTTGCTGTATTTTCAGAGGTTTTTCACCCTTGAATCATTCATGTTCAATTAAAGATAAGTCTCCTTTCAAATCAATCAATATGTCTATGTGTTGCTTGATTATATCTTATGCTTGTCTTTACTTTAACATGCTAGGCTAGGTTTCTCTTGTGTTTGCTTAGATCTAATGAAACCTAGCTATTGATTACTTGTTGTTGGTTTGTTATTGATTGTTGTGGGTGGGTGATGTCGATGTTAGGCTTAAGAAAACTGGCTAACCTCCTATACGGTAACTTGCTTGAACGTCTTAAGAAACATGAATTGGATGTGTACTACGATTATATGGTTGTATTTAATGTATAAGTGAATTCTAGTGATCCCATGTTAGGAGCTTTTAGTCGACTCGACATAGGAGTGAAGTAGGAGCTTATAGAGTTAGGGAAGATCGTACACGGCCCTACGAATGGTTTAAAGGAATACAACCCGTCATCCACACAATTGTAACAAACCAATTAACCGGTAAAAGATAGCTAGGGAGTAAGGAAATCTAAGTAAATACACTTTTCTCCATATAAGTTTCACAACCAATTTACCTTTCTTGTTATTTTATTTTATTTGCAATAGTAGATATTTGGGTTAGTTGATTAGCAACTAATTCTGCCCACTCTTCCAAATACCCGAGATTTTACTTGCTTTCATAAAATATAAAAATACAAAAAGAATTATCCCTCAACTCTTAGACCTAAATTAGAGTAGTTTTCAATCCTAACGACACTATTCCCCGAGAGAACGATCAATCCCCCGGTACTTGCCACTTCACTATACTACATCAGTCAGGTACACTGCCTGGTGGGGGTTGTAAGCTTCTCAAGATCCCTTGAGAGGTAAAACCTATTGCGAATGTTGCAAAACCCACGCATCAGATATCGCACGTCGGTACCCGGTCACGACCAAATAATTAACGACTTGACTCAGAAATGTAACGTGCAATTAAAATGATACACGTGAGTTTTTGAAAACGTTTGTTTTCCCGTATCATTGGTTTTGTGGCGATTACTAAGTGAAAATATGAATAAGTATATAATATATACTATGTATATCATATGAGAAAATAGACAAGTAAAACGTCAAGATATATAGTTTATACCATAAGAATAACGTGCGACGATGTACATCAGAAGCACAACAAAATGTATATGTATTACGTAATAAAATAACATGTGACGATGTATGTCAAAAACACGATAGAATGTATATATATAACGTAAGAAAATAACAAGTGACGATGTACGTCAAAAGCACGACAAAATGTATATATATTACGTAAGAAAATAACAATTAACCATATGATTTGGCAATTTACCCGATAACCCCAAGTTGCTTTATTAAAGTGTTTATATTATAAGTTTTACAAGTTCTAAAGTTACGTAAAAAGTACATTTTCCTCTTTAGCGTGGGTATTAAAATAATATTTTATCATTTCGTCTTTTTATCGAAAATAGTTTACTGTTACATATAAAAAGTATATGGTTTGCTTATTTAACGATATTAACTAAGTATAAATTGTAAAATATTAAGATTTTGTCCTTTTGTCGGGTTTTAAGAAAATAAGTTTTCTGAAAATGTTCTAAGTGTTGAATTTTCATAAGCATGACCCGTTCGTTTATATCACGTTCTCAAAGTCGAAGACTTTTTTTATTAAAAACTCGTTACCGAACGAAATTACTTCCCAACAAACTACTAAATCACTATAGTTAAGTCCCATTTTGTCCAAACTTGTTCTAACGACCATAACCAATATCAAGTCGAAACTATTCGAATTCGATAAGATGTTCATTAGTCCACTTTATAAGTCCGAAAACTATAATTTTAAACAAAATACGTCGAGAACTCTTTATAGTCGAAATACTTATAGATCAAATATGCCAAAAACTACATAAGTTGAATAAGCCGCAAACCAAAACCCAAAATAAGCCGATTCATTAGCTTATTAAATAAGCCGAAAACCTTAATAAGTTGAAATACGACAAGCACAAGTGAATACGAAAATAAGCAAACCCAAATAAGCACAAAATAAATCGAAAATCACAAAACCAAAAATAAGTCGAGGTCTTAAGCCCTCATTGGGCTTCTCAGCCCAAACCAAATAAGGTAATCCGAAACACTCAAAACCCAAATAAGCAAATCCGAAAACCATACAAGCCCAAAATAAGTTATAACGTCTTAAAAATAATCAAATAAGCTCTAGATCCCTTTTGTTTCAAAGAAAATAAGCCATGAATAAGCCAAGCTTATTGGGCCGAGAATTTCATAAGCCCAAAATGATGTTTTCTCTTGTTTCTTTCTCGTACACAACACCCAAAACACAATAAGCACATCGCATGCTTATTATTAAGCAAATAGGCTAAAAAGCACTTTTAGTAAATATATTTTATTACTCCAAAACAACACGACAACTTAATGATACTTTCCCCATGATTCTTTTATTTTATAATAGTGTGTATATGTATATTTCTACAAATTTGAAAAATATAACACATTTATTTTACAAAACGATTTGAACTTATAGTTTTTATGCAACATGATATGAATAATGATGAGCGGAATTTTGCAAAATCACAAAAGTTTTACAATCCTCCTATACAGTGTACCTAACCGTTGTAGTGTAGTAGAGGCAAGACACGGGGGATTGATCGTTCTCTAGAGGAATAGTGTTGTGATTGCCGAAGTGTATAACGAATTAGGTCTAAAGGTGAGGGATGATTCTTTTTGTATTTTTTATATTTTTTAGAAAGCAAACTAAAATATTTCGGGGTTTGAAGAGTTGGTTTTAAAACAATAATAAACTAATTAACTAATTATGCGGAAAATAAAATTGGTAGACTTCTTATTATAATAGGTAAAGGTGTTTACTTAGAATTTCCTTACTCCCTAGCTATCTCTTATTTATTAATCGAATTGTCACTTCCTTGTTTTAATTAGCGCATTTTATTCCTTAATATTGGTTGTATGGTGGTGCCGAAATCCCTAACTCTATGAATATATAAGTCTTCTTTAAGAAATTTTAATGTCACCAATCAACAATTATGCCGTCTAATTAAGTCTCTTACTATCAACAAGTCGTAATTCACACAATAAATACAATGAATAAAAACAACTAGTGCACTCTAGCTAACATAGCGTTTAGTTAGGATGGACAAGCTAATACACTAAGGATAAAGCTAATTTTCCTAACCCTCATGCGATATAATAATTAAACAAGAGACGACAATCAGTAATTAACAACTAGGTTTCATTAAATCCTAAGCAAACACTAATAGATCTAGCCAAGCATGTTAAAGAGAAGAGAAGAAACACATATAATCAAATAATACAAAGACATATTTGAATGATTAAAGAGGAATCACTTAACTTCAATAAAACATGGAATCCAAAGGCTGAAAAACCCTTACAAAGCTCTGAAATTCGTCACTTACGTTACCTCTCCAAGATGTTATACGAATAACGAAAAACATACAAAATATATATATAGTTGCACAGTTGTTACAGCGTCACTTTATGGTTGTGACGCCGTCAGCTCTCCATCATTAAGATTTTGTCCTTAGCTGTGTCGCTGTTGTGACACCTTCGCCTTGTAATCTTTGACGCCGTCAGCTGCTGTTCATCTGGTAGTGCCGCCGTCAGCTCTAGGGAGGCACTGTTATCTGAACCGTCACTTGTAAAATCATCACTGAATCATCTTGTTGAAATGCAAGTTACGGCGTCACAAGCTACAAGCCTACAACGTGACGCCGTCAGGACTCCTTTTCCTGATGAATTCGTGACTAGGTCATTTTCTTTGTTTTCTTGTCCAAATAAGCCAAAAACATGCTCCTTTCCGACATTCGCTTCCAAAGTACCTAAAACTTGACTCTTTCTTGACTTAAACAAAATCAAAAAGGCGGGATGGTAGTCCGTATGTTTTTTTTTTCTTTTTTTTTTTATTTCTTTTGTGCATCTTTCTTGATCTTTCGTCCTCAACTGATTTGTAAGCATCCTATACCCATTTTCATACTCACTTTATGTTTACTTATCATTTCATGTGTTTATTGTATCACCATTATACGATTTGTGTGTTGAAATTGAAAATTAAAACTAGTTTGGTAAACAAGTTTCTGTCCAGAATTTTCAGTCATATACTTTGCTATAAAAACCCATCGTAGACATTTTTCTGGACCTTTCCAATCTTTAAAAAAATGTATATATGTCTTAAGATGTTCCACGTCTAATTTCATAATTTTTGGAGTTGATTTGGTATTTTTAATAATTAATATGCCATTGTTAGTCAAAACCGACATGAATCTGAGATCATTTTGTATTTTGTAAACATGATCACTTTAAACACTAGTTGAGTAAAAATGGTATGAGTAGCTAGTGTAGAGGAGACCTAGTCCTAACCTCAGGAATTTGAATGGTGTCGAGAAGATAAATAACAAATGAGATACAACTCGTACAAGATAGGTTATAGTTTCTGTTATTTAACAGCTTTGACATACGTGTGTACTTTTGATTTTTTAAAATAATTGATATAGATCTGAGGCAAGTGGTTTACATTTTTGGAAGTAGACTAAAAAACAATGAACATATGCTTTTGAACCAAGTGATTTCACTAGAAAATGAATGAGATCTAGCCCGATTAAGTCGGAAGTTTTCGGAAAATATATAACAGCAGGTCCGAAAATGTTTTTGTATGAATCTGTAACCAAAACATATTTTCACAAATCAGGACTTTGATTTATTAAAAGTAGACATGTTTATCTTTGTTTAGAGAGTTTGACGGATAAAAACAAGCTAGAAACGAAGTATATACACCCATTCAAAGATGGACTTTATTTCAATCAGCAACCTTATTTATAGTTTTAGAAGTTTTAGTTATTAAAAACATATTTTCACTATTTATATTAAACTTTTAACTTACGTAACTAACTGAAACCTCACTCCAAGTGTATAAGGGTGATGAAACATTGTAAAACTCATGCATTTAGTACATATTGCATTTTCCTAAAACGACTTATTTACTTAGATCGCGGTTAGGATCACTTGTTCATTGAACATACTTATCATTTTTCGTACAAGGTGAGTTTCATAGCCCCATTTTACCTGATTTACTACTCGCTTTGAATTACTTTGGGGTGAGAATACATGCTCGTTTACTTAAATACATTTCTTGCTTTTACTTATGGACACAAGTACTTAAACTTCACATATTGCCTAAATTATCACGTTTACCATAAAGTCCCCACTATCATGAGCCATTAATTACATAGTAAGCACGAATGTTGTGAATAAATCTATTAGGGATGACATCTCCGTCCGGGTAAGTCGCGCTTACTTGACTCGAAGCAATGACTTTGTGACAAGTGTTGTTAGACGAGGTGGACCGAATCAAAATAACTCAAGTCATTCTCACAAAGTTTTTGCTGAACAAAGGTGGCGGGAGAGGTTTCCCGGTATGTTGTAGAGGATAACATGATGTCGTTTCGAAGCACAATATCGCATTTGATGGAAGCTAGAGAGAGTACTGGATTAATCCAACTGGGACGGCAGTCGTTGCACCCTCAATCTTAATTCATCAGAAAGAGTAATGGACTAACCAATAAAGACGACAGTCGCTGCACGTTGGGACCTAAAGAGTAGAAAGTCAAATGTACCTTTTAGCCACGAAGCCAGAGTAAAGCCAAATCATTTGAGGGATTTAATTCATTGAGGCGAATGACCATGCACTAGGTCGTGCATGATATCAATTGGTGGTGGGAGAATGTCAAGAGCCAAATTCTGAAGATTCAGGTTCTACTTGAAGACGTGCTAAATGCGATGATTCCCAGTTTATCATGAGGCCTTGTCAGAGTATCCAACGGTAAAGGTGTAGTACTTGTTACGAGTAAAGGACTCTGCGTGACACTACATTATTAGAGAGTTGAAGTCGCTCCCTTTATGAGTCAAAGGCTGTCTAAAACCACTAAACCTCTAATATGTGCGAGATGAAAAGTTGATCCTTTTATTAACGACGCCACGCGAGGTCCAAGAACTACTCTCGAGTCATGACATACCGCTACCATTATGTCAAAATAGTCGGGGTAAAGGACGACGAAATATTAGCAAGCATAAATTGACCAAAAGCCAAACAATCAATAAAAAATCTACGTTTTACATTGTTTTATTTGGTGCCATCTGACGGGTCACATGACATGGTGCTGACATGTCAAGTGGCTGCTCACGCCGACTAAAGAACACTGCATACAAATGGCGGCAAAAATAACATTATAGAATCCTAGATTATATTGACGGTTTTCCGGTTTTCCCACCGTTTAAAACGTAATTCCACTTGTCTTTTCCCCGTTCCGTTTGTACATTAAATATACTTATATGTTATGGGGCCCACTCAGTGGCACATTTGTAATAATCTCTTAACTCTCTGCCTCATCACATGACTTTTTTTCCCTCCATTCTATTTTATATTTTGGAGGGACACAATAATACAACTATATTCCTCAACCCTACTTTCACGGTCTTACGCGTGCATCTCACGACTTCTTTGTATCATACGATAACATGTTGTGCCATAAAATATAGCATGTTTAGTAGTGTTGTCATCATTATATATGTAAATTATCCAGAGTGTATTTTGTAAGTGTGTTTTGAAGTGCTGTCATCAAATTAACAAGAATCTATGTGATTTGCATACTTAGAAGTTAGAACGATCGAGATAGAATGATAATCCAATACGGAATCATTATATACGATTTTATGGTTAAGTTTATCAACATTTTTTTATGTATAATATGATGATAGATTTTGAAAAGAAAAAAAAAAATATGCTTCCATATACGAGTAATATATGTTGTTACTCACTTACTCTTAATGAGAATTTGGGTCTTTTTATTTTTATTTGTTCCTCTCATATGATTTTTGAATAACCATGTTGGCTTCAACAGGAGAAATCGTAATCCCAAGTGAGTAATGTGAAAATTTTAAGGGCAATTTTATATCTCTTCTCTTTTTAGTTGGAAATTTTATATATACTCAAACATGCATTAAAAACATTGTATATTATGCATTTAATACTTGCACTTTTAATATATATGAAATTAATCATAAAAGTAGAGTGATATATGAAATTAATCCAAAAATTTATACAACAAAAGAAGCAAGGACCTTGCAAGTTTCACTACTATATTGCAAGGCTTTACGAGAGCGCATTAATGATCCGTCGACAATGGAGAAATTTTGTGGAATATAAAAGCTATAAGGCAATCCGAAACAGATTTTGCTTTGATCCTAAACCCCGTCGCAAAGACGTGCTTGGTGATGAAATTAGAATCTTATCACACTCATCCACATATAGAATGAAAATAAATCATGTCATAGTTTTATTGATTGGATTGTCACTAAGTTCTTAATGAAAATTAATGTTGAAAAATCTAATCCTTCTTAAGAATAATTTTGACAGGATATGAGGTTATTAAAAAAGTTTTTCTAACGGCAAAAATTTAGTCAAAACGAGACTATCAAGAAGCTAGCAAAATACAAAAGATTTACATTTTCATACAAAAAGTAATTTGGATCGTATAGCCAATCAATCCAAGCAGGATTAATAAAGTATATCTAGACAATATCGAATATCAAGAAAAAGAAAATACATAAGTCATGTTTAACAACAAATTATCATAGAGTTAGCGACGAGAAACTCTGACACGATAATGACAGGATACGTATAATTAGTCGACAGAAAACAAGAAACTAAAAGTGATTGATAGAAATATGTCGTTGAATCATGCGAGTCGTATGAGTACATCATGAAATACCAACTGATTATCGACTCATGTCAACAACATAGCAATTATAATGTTGTTTTAGGTGTACTCTAGGGGAATCTAAGTTACAAATCTATACATATAAAACCTTAAGCTTATCTATAATTAATTCCTATCATTTTCAAGATACAATTTCAATCTAAATCTATTCGTATCGGATCACACCACCCAATACCATATCTACTAAGGGTACTGGCAACGTTCACTTTTTTGGCTCGGCATGAATCGGTATCAATCGGCATCACATTGCCAGTCCTTCGGTATCATAGATTCGGCAACCAATTCGGTAAACTTCACCGAATCGGTATGAAACACAACAATTAATTTTTTGACCGTTGGTAGCATTTAAAACTCAACCATTTGGGGTATTTTCCAAATAAGTAGATAGGCATGGTTAGACATCACATTGCCACTAAAAATATGTAGTTAGGCATGGTTAGGCATGAAATGTGTTGGATTGATTTTATTGGCTAATTACAAATTACTTTGAGTATTTGTTAGGCAACATTGCCACCACCCTAATAATCCATTTGAAACTCCCAACAATATTATCGATTAGCATAACCTCGTATTTGATATTGTTTATTACTAGATAGATCTAGAGGTACTGAGAGCTACTGTTATTATAATGACTAGTCCATAAACGAATGTTTGACCAGCTAGCAAGAAAGTATATTACAATCGCATAGTAAAGAGTGTGGTTGCTGAATATATATGGTGGGGTGTCACTAATGGTGTATATAATTGATGTCCGTATTATCATACCCCCTTTCCTCTTTTCCACTTTTGCTTTTTAATTTTCTCTTCTTCCTTGCTTGCCTCATTTCATTTTCTCTTTGTTTCCTTTTTCTTATTTTCATTTTATTTTTTTCTCTTAGCTAGCTGGTTCTCTGACCCAATTGTCTGCTAGCTTGTTTCCATCATTATCTTTTCACACAAACCCTAGTACACCTAGCTAGCTAGATAGTTTTAACCACTTGAATATATTCTCTTAAGTTTCACCACCAACAAGATCCAAGAAATCTGAGAAATAATGACTCAAGCGGCGGCTGCGGCGGTTACGGCTCCAACTACCACCACAACAACTAACTATACTGCTGGTCAGTTTGGTGACACAACTTATACTAAAGTGTTTGTTGGTGGTTTGGCTTGGGAGACACAAAAAGATACTATGAAAACCTACTTTGAACAGTTTGGTGAGATCTTGGAAGCTGTTGTCATTACTGATAAGACTACTGGCAGATCTAAAGGCTATGGATTTGTATGTTCATTTCCCTTGTTTTAGTACCCTTTTCATAATTATATATGACATGAATTTCCATGTTTAATGTGACAGATAAACGCGGAAATTCATGTCTAGCTAGTGTTTACCCTAGATCATAATGGGTTTTTTATTTTGTTAAAATCTTGCAAATTTTGTTATTTAGGACCAAGAAATAGGTTAGGTTAACATGTCATGTTTAATTCTAAATTTCTACCAAAAATGTAGGTGACTTTCCGAGAAGCTGATGCGGCGATGAGGGCATGTGTGGATGCGGCTCCGGTGATTGATGGAAGGAGGGCTAATTGCAATCTTGCTTCTTTGGGTGTTCAAAGATCCAAACCCTCAACCCCTAACAAACTTGGTATGCATCAATTATTTCAGTTCAATTATTGTGGTTTAGTTTTGTTGATAAAGTAGTACTACTAGCTAGTTTATTATTTCATGTTGAATTTGAAATATCATGTTTCTTGCACATATAATAAATTTTTTTCCTAGATTTTAGGTTTGTTAATAAGGGTTAATGTTTGGAATCTTTCATCTAAAATGAATTGTTCTTATTTGATCCTATATACATTCAATTAACCAAGTGTTAATATGTAAAAATAATATCTTAGAGGTCATGATTTGAAATGAATATCCTTTCCAAAACAAGATTATGTTAAGAAAAAAGTTGGGTTTTTGAAGAGAATCAATGAATATTATTTAGTGAGGTAGGGTTTCCACTTTTATAAAGAAATGTATGAATGTAATGCTTTAACTACAACCACAAAACATGCATACATATATAACTGTGTATCTATATGTGTGTTCCTTCAAAAAAGCAAAAACATAAATAAAAACAGAAGCATGACAGCTAATATATCTTCAACATGATGGTACTATGTTTTTCATTGGTTTTTAATATCTAGTTTTCTCTTATTGCATTCATAACTTGTAGGGTTATTCTAGTAATTCATAACTTGTAGGGTTATTCTAGTAACTTCCTATACTTTCAACCAATATAGAACATGTAAATTTCATAAAAAAATTGTATACTTTCTTTGGTACAATTTGAAATAAGCTTTGCTTGCAAGCCAATATAACTTTGGATCAATAGAAAGCATAGCACTTTAATTTGCATGTATGTACATATAAATGTATAGTAGTTGTAGTGATAAATATGTATACATTAATTAATGTAGGTGGAGGAAGGACCATTAGGGTTATGGGTGGATATGGAGGGTATCATCATCATAATCATAACCATCATCAAGCTGGTGCAGGTGGAATGGGAACAACAGCTTTCCCTTCTGCTACAGCCTTCCCTCATTATGCCATCCACCAAGGCATCCCTTTTCCTGCTACTAATGTTTATGGGTTTGTCTCCCTCTCTCTCCTCTTTCTCTCTCTCTCTCTCTCTCTCTCTCTCTATATATATATATATATATATATATATACATGCATACATATACACACATTATGATGACATTCATAGCACATTAGCACATCCCCATCTTTATTGCTATATGAGGTGAAGTACAAGTAAACCATTGTAATTATTTGGCACATGAAAAAAAAAAAAAAAAAAATCATGGCTTTTTTTTACCTCACTAAAAGAGACATAATGGATTTGAGTAGAATTACAATGAAAATAGAGTTTCAAAAATATGGTTTTTGTGTGCGAAAAATTAATATGATGTAGAACATTACTAATAGTGAGCTATTTGTCTCTCTTTGTTCTTCTGGGCTATAAGCACACACGTATATTCTCCATACGTATAAATGTATTACCGTGGAAGACAACCTTGGTGAAATTACATACCTCAAAGCTCTAAAAAATTGTCCAAAATTAACAACGATTTGTTGAAGTTGGTAATTCCTTTGCTAATGTATCACCTTATTATGTATATGCCTTTATACACATGTACATATACATATACTTTTAGAAGTATGATTTTTTATATGATTTGCACTTTTTATGAACTTCAATTATGTGGTTCTTCTATATAGCTCCTTGTTAGTTTTCTTCTTTCTACATGATTGCCGGGAAAAAACACAAACATATACATATACATATACATATACTATGACTTATATAGAGGCATCTCTTTGACTCTTTTCATGTTACTAATCATTATGGTCAAGTCTCACTAAACGTATATGCAGACATATGTATGCATCCATCCATATACATACATACATAAAATGTTACAAGCCATTATTGTTGTAAATAGTTATTTCCTGAAATGAATTAATGAGTGGTTGAAGCATGTGGGCAGTGCCAACTCATGGATAAAAAAAGAAATATTAAACAAATTAAAAGCATTTTTTTGTAAATTCACTTTCTGTATACAGGCGTGCTATACCATCTCACATGCATCATCATCATGATTGCCATGCTGTTTTAGTTTTCCATCTCTGACCATAGTCAAACTAACCTGCAAACTGCACATGACTTGTACTGTTACAACACAGTACTTTGAAGAGGCCTTCTAGTCCTTCTTTCTTTCCATTTTTGCAGGCATATTAGCATATACCATGTACTGTGTATGTTTAATATGTATACTGTTATTCACATTTTTTATATTTAGATTATTATTCCTTCATGCATGCATCCATCGTATGCCATGCATGCACTAATACTCATGTTACTTGTTGTACAAGTTAATCAGTTTTAAACTTCCCTACCTAATTGCTTTATATTTTTGTGATTTTCCGATGAGCAGATACTCGCCGTATTCTCCAGATTATACCTATCCGACGGTACGTTTGTAAAATTTGTTGGTTATAAACTTATTATGTTATAATTAAATGTGCATTGTTATAATTGAGATGTTGAATTTGACTGATTTATTGTGTTCAGAGTTACTATAATGTGTATGGAGGTACAAATGGGCAGTACCCATACTATGGAGCAAATGTTGGTGCAACTAATGGTGGTATGATCACAGCCGCGGGTGCAGCTGCTGCAGCCGCCGCTTTCTACCCGTATCTAAACATGGCAGAAGGTGGTCATGGAAACTATGCAACAGGTCAGAGCTATGGTGTGTACCCACACCATCTCTACCAGTATTCTGCCATGAATTCCTCTGGAGGGTACGCGCAACAATATGGTACCCCAATCTCCCTTGCAGCTACTCCTGCATTGCAACCAGCAGGTATAATTTGCATTCCCTATCAATATTTAAGTACATAAAACGATTCAAATAACAATTTACTTACAATATCTAAGTGCATAGTTTTAGTGACATTCAAATAGAGAATATATTAATTAGCATTAACTAATCAAGCTACTAACATTTTTGACAGTTTGTTTTGCTGTGCCACAGGCGTAAACGTGGTTCTACCCGCTGCTCATCATTAAGAGATTCACGCATCAATCAAACATGAATCAGCATGCATTCCTTTTCATTATCAGAATCTTTTCTGTTTCTGAAAAACAAAAAACCCGACCTTTGGCCCAACCATGGTTATCTCTTTCATTCTCTATCTCTTTCATGGAGCCCTTGATGCAATCAATCAAGGTCATCCAAGGCATGGAAACAAGCCCCCCATAGGGGTTACCATCCAAAATTTGGAGGACATTTTTTTATATCTTCTCTTTAAAGGGCAGGGTCCCCTAAAAGAGAAGGACACCCCACAAAGCATATGCATGTGCATCTCACCAACTTATGGCTTATGGAAAAAGCTTCATAAGTTGGAGAAAATAAATATTAGTTTTTGGCTAATGGAAAAAGGCCAACAAGATTATAAAAAAAATTAGGACATCTTAAAATCAACTCATTCCTCTTAAATTAAGAGGATTTGTAAATGCTTCAACTTTCAAAATATTTGATATAAGATGTCCTTTTTCATATATATATATATATACTTATAGTTTAATTAAGTAGTTTAGTTAATCATGGGCATCGGAATATGTCCTAAGTTTTTGTTTTTCTTAACTTGAACCCTAGTCTTAGATTTTTTTAAAACTCGACTAGCATGTTTTTGTTAAAACTTTTTTCTGTTTTTATGAAAAATTTTCTTTTTTTCGAAAAAACTTCGTCCGTTCTTAGGGTAAGAACGGATGATGTCTCTTTTTATAATTTTTGTAAATTTACTTTGGCTAAACAAGGGGAGTTTTAGTCATGTGTAACTAAATAACATTAAGGTGTAGTAGTCGTAGTGCATTTAGGTTTATATTTCGTACCAACTTTTTAGATAGGTATCAAGAGCTCCGTTAATGGAAATGGAGCTCGAATGCATGGGAAAGTAACCCGAGAGAGATATTTTCAATCTCTCGGTTTATGATCTCTAACACATCAACCATGGTTAGGACTAAGGTCATCTCGTCTTCTCTCTCTTTAGCTCGAACTCAAGTTTACTTTGAGACGAAACATCGTACTCTTTATAATATGTAATCATGATCTAAAGTTTGAACTTGGGATTGTAAGTAGGAATTAATGTTGCTTAATTACAAGGCTCATTCTCAATCAATGGTGATTGAGGTGAGTCTCTACTTACTTGTTTTATTTTCTTTTAGAGACTGCTTTAATTATCTTTACCTTGCTAATTATCATCTATCAAAACCATTTTCAGTTGCAAACATACATATATTCGTTAATCTTTTTCGTGTAATACGTATGCGTATATGCATGTACATCCTACTTTTTTTCAAACGGCAGTGCATTATAAGACTAGCAATGAGCTAGAGAAAATTACAAGGAGGGAGAGAGGGTTTTACAAGGGTTACTTAGGGGGTGTTTGATAGCCCCTTAATGGAACCATTCAGAGAAATCAATGATTCGGTCAGAGATAAAATGTTGTTTGACATGTTATTACTTGTCTCTGGATCACTCCACGTGCCTTTGAATGAAGCAGCACCAAATCCCCCCTTCATGATTCAGTGATAATAATAATGCCATGTACAGTGCCTTTTTTCACAATAAATATGACTTATATATATATTTTTTAAAGTAACCTATTAGAGCAAAACCTTCTTATATATTGTCCTCCTATCACATTTTTTTGTCGTTACCTCCTCTTTGATTCCAAGCTATATATATTAATTTTTAACTTTTAATAGGATACCCTTTTTAATAAATTGATTAATAAGTTAAGCACACCTTTTACATGATTGTAACATGAAACAAAATTAAACTTCGAACAATACAAAATATAATAATCATAATAATTTTTTTCAAAACTATGATATCTATAATTGATGTAATTTAGTAATTAATATTTGATAAGAATTGAATTAGGTAATAAAAAAAGGTTTAAACAATCATTTTTGTCATTCAGTCTATCAATATTAAAATTCTTCAAACAGTGTATTCTCATTCAGAATCAAAGTCATTCAGAGCTTTAAAATCATTCAGTGATTAGAGTCATTCAGCGCTAAATGATTCTGATTTATCAAACAGCCCCTNATTTAGTAATTAATATTTGATAAGAATTGAATTAGGTAATAAAAAAAGGTTTAAACAATCATTTTTGTCATTCAGTCTATCAATATTAAAATTCTTCAAACAGTGTATTCTCATTCAGAATCAAAGTCATTCAGAGCTTTAAAATCATTCAGTGATTAGAGGAGAAAAAAGCTTTGCTAAATCTATTTGAGATCCACAAAAAAATGTATACGTGTACATATTATTATGTTCATCATACTTTGATTTCAAAATAAGGATAGCAAGAGATATGATTTTTCCTTAGGTAAACACATTTTTGTAAGGTGTTGATTAAAATAACTCATCATATAACTTTACACAATACACATAAGTTAATAACGACATTTACTGATCTAATCAAATATGAAATATATATTTTCCATCAAGAAAATTTAACTTTCTTTTGACAATAATCAAACTACGTAATATCATGTAATTCATTCTTAATTAACAAGTTAAGCTTCTAGCTAAAAGGGAAACAAACACTTTTAACATTGTCTACCTCTTAATGACATGAAAAAAACACACTTTTTGGGTCAAACATCTGACCGCGTCTGAATGAGTCAGATTAAAAAGTTGTTAATGAGTGTGTGTTGATTAAAGAATAAAAAGCTACATGTATATAAAAAAAATAATAAATAAAAAATAAAAAAAAATAATAAAAAATAAGTCAAGCAAATTCAAAAGCAATAACAGTTGGTAATTTAAGTATTCAGTTAAGTTGACTGGTTTTCAAAGCAACTAAGTAATTGTCATAATCTAGCACAACAAAATGTCTTTTTTACATTGATTGTTAATATACCATAATGTTGTCTTCACTTTACGGGACCTGTTGGAATAATGGTTATGTATTAATAAGTAAATGTCTAGAATCGAACACGAGACCTCGGGATTGCACACATTGCAAATGAGTATTAAGGAAAAATAATAAATATATATTTATATTTATTATTAGACACAAGAACATAACGACCGTTAGTGTTTTCCGTTAAATGACTAACGACCGTTAGACGAAGATAAGGAAAGTGTGTGTTTAAGATTTATGGTAACCCAAGAAGGATCTAGAATCCTCTTGGGACAAAGGGGCGGCCAAAACTTTCCAAAGGGAAGGGTTTCCCTTGCTTGGTGACCAAGTAATCTTAAACACTATATAAACAAACCTAGGGTCATTGGTTTTGAGGACTCTTGAACACACAGTTATCCCTAAAATTGTTTTCTCCTTCTCTTCTCTCTTTGGCCGGTCGTACACCCTTCCCTAAGGGTTGTGGGATCGATTTTTGTCAATCAAAAATCTTCTTGTGTAGTTTCTTGCAAAACCTTAATACGGTTTAATTTGTGTGTACAAGAACGAGGTAACAACACACGATTGTTGTTATCAAGAGATCAAATAACAAAAAGGTAAGGGGTTATTCATAGATCTACATAAACCCTAATTAGGGTTCATCTATTGTTCATCCCCAATCAAGAATTGCTTGAGGTACGTTTTCTATTTACGTTTTAGTTAACAATATATATGTTATACTTGATCCTTTGCTTCCGCTATTATGTGCTACTTTGTATTAGTAATTTATTATGATAGTCATAATACTAAAATTTTAACAGGACCTTCATTTACCTTTGCTTTATGATGACTAACTCCTAATATCAAACATAGAAATTATGTTTTAATTCATGCCATGTATTTTTCTTAGCATATGGGTTGTATGGTACTTTTTCATGTTGACATGTTTTGTGTTTGATCGGATATATAGATTTCTTAAGCTTCTCTAGCGCGATTTAGCTTTTCAGAATAACTTTAGCATGGCGTACCAGACTAAATTTCTTGGTTTTAATACACTCCTTACAAGTGTCTCTCATTGTCGATATATTGTTGCCTCTTCTAGCCGCACAAATTTCTTTGCTTCAACTTATCGACATCCATTTGTAGCTTTGAATAGCTTTGAATGTCCTATTAACTGTTAATTTCTTTCATAAGACGTACATCCTCTAGCATCGACAATGTATACACCTAACATTTAAGCATATTCCAGTATGGTTTAGAAAACCAGTTAATTAATCAATGGATCTATTAAACAAATAACCGGAAAGCTCAAGTTCTAGCTAAGTTGTGTTTGACGCACAAGCTTATAAGTATTTAGTTGACAGAAGTTATGAGATTTTTAGAAAAAAGTAAAATATAAGCCTTTTAGTCGACAGAAGTTATGAGATTTTCAAAAAAAAAAAAAAAAAAAAAAAAAAATGAACTCACAAGCTCCAAAAAACCAAAACTACTTCAGGTAGTTTTTAAAATGAGTTAAAAGTTTTGACAAACATACCAAACATAAATGTTCAAAACTTCTAATGTTTGACATGTAAAGTCTTATGAAGTGAAATACTGCACAGTAACTAATGTTATAGAATCTAGATTTTTATTAAAAACATACAACAAATGAACTTTGGATTAAAGTCTTCACATACAACATTCTAATTTATTAGACTACATAATTACATGGTTGACCCTATAACAGAACAACAGTAGTTACACTTCCAAGGACCATTTCGTCTTTGATAATTAGAAGAAACATTCGGGTACCAAATTCCGATGTTGCCTTCTGCTGCTTGTATGTACATCAATTATCCCTTACCTTAAGCCTCAGGTCTGTGCTGGATGGTGTGGTTAGCTTTGGGTTCGAAGCATTGCTCAATTTATGCACCAGAATGATGAAACAGGGTAAAAGTATTATGTACAGTGCTCCCAAAATTAAGGGTGCCAAAACCAACCACCCTAACAACTGCAAAAATCTTGATTGAATCATTCATTTGAAGGAAATAAGATTACGTCCGAGCTCGTAATAAAAAAAATGCTAGGAAGACAGACTTGTGTTTAAATTTGATAAAATGAGTAGGTCCAGTGGGTTGGCTAATGGGTCAAAAAGGGGAAATTTTTAAATGAGTGAAAGGTCCGGGTTGGTGAAATTACATGGAGTACCTCATAAGAGATAAATCAAATGGGAACATAAAAAGAGAACATACTGCATGGAGGATGCTCCCAAAGATCTCCGTTGAAGCTTCACCAGTAAATACCTTCTTTAACGCATCAGCTGTCAAAGGAAAATGAGGTCCCCCCGTGACAAACTCACCAAAGCGTAAGAACACTACCATCAGACTAAATCAATAAAACACAAAAATCTAAATAAGATCATGCTTTATAAAAAAGTAGAACGAACGTAACAATTGTTTCAAACAGATCTTCATAGAAAATTGGTTGAGCAAGATAGAAGTCTCGAAAAGGATACTATCCATGTCAAAAGGCCTAAGGTTCATCTTTAATAATTTCTATAAAGCTTTACTTCTTTAAGTTTTTACAAGGTTTCATTCTTAACCTACACAACCAGTCTAGGAAAAGGGAGGTGATTCGTACAGACGTACACTACTTCTTTTACTGCACACACATAAACTCTTTGCTATTGATGTTCACCCGTAAAGTTGAAATTGCTTGGATACCATCATGTTTTAGGAATGAAATAAAATTCACGTCATATATAACCATAGCGCTAAGGCTAGAGGCCTAGTGGTCAAGCACTTGATGTCCTCACAAGAGGTCTAGGGTTCAAAACTCCCTAGGTACACATCCGGGGTAGGGAGGGTAAGTGTTAGAAATGGTCACCGGGATACCCCATTAGGCCGCGTACATCTGTGTCAAAGACTCGCCCTTCGGGTGTAACGTGATAAGGGAGGTCCTCATCCGTTTACCGTTTACCCCTAAGGCATCATTAAGCTTAACATTGATTTAAAGAACAACAATTAATGGACCCATAGTTTTCATATTTATACATATTTTTTTGGGTAAAATGATCTTTGACCTCGGTAAGTATATACAAACGGTAAACGGGTGAGGTTTTCCCTATTCAGGTTACACGGGGAATGCCAACCCCAAATGTACACAGTTAGCGAGGTTTGAACCCTTGACCTCGTGTGAGGAAACCAAGGACCTTACCACTAGGCCATTTGGTGGTGGTTACCCTGGTAAATATATATTTATACACATCCAAGTAGTACTAAACTGGAAAGTGATGTTCAAATTCTTAATAAATATAGAAAGTTCAGCGTTTACCTAAAGTTGTGAAAAAATTACAGTAAGCTATCAAAGGGCTATGCTTAGCAAAACTTTATTATATACATTATTTACACGACGAAGAATAATCCAGCTAAAGTGGCTTTTTAATGTCCCAATTGATTTAGATATACGTATCATCAATATTTTCAGCATCTTACTTTATACAAAGTAGCAAGATTCTGGAGACTTCGAATTTCACACAATTATGTAAATGGTTCTCAAGTCTCAACAGACCAAATAACCCAAGTTTTTAACACAAACTACAAAGTACACCACTATCAAGTTTCTTTTCCCATTTATCCTTACATAGCTTCACACATTTTGTATCACTTTACTTGCATGATTTTTACTCTTTTTCCTACCCGTCTCTATCACTATTAAATTTCCCTTTGGCATATAACATTTCCACCATTTTTACTCTTTAGCACGCATGAACAGAACTGCAGCCTTATATTCCTTCATAAGTTGTCCAGCGAGAGTATACTTACTTTTTTATGGTAAAGAGATGGGAGTGAAAAGTATTTATTTCAAAAAAGGCTTTTGATCGATTTCTAAGCAAAGATGGAAACTAACTAAAACACATTATATGCAAACGAACTAATACATTGAAATCAATATTCGGCGAAGTCAATATTCGGCAAAGTCAGAAGTAATTTCCTTATAAAAAAACATATTATTAACACATAAATAACATAGATACACAATCACAAACACAAAGTTACAGCTACCGGTGAAAGAAATTATAGGCAAAGTTAAATTAAAACATTTAAGGGTCTAAAAGAATAACACTAAAAACCAATCAACGCAATATGTTTTCCTTCAGTTTCTTAGATGTTATTCATTGGCTCAATAGAATGAGAAGAAGCCCGAAAAAGAGCAAAAAGAATCATATGTAGTTCTTTGCTTAAAGACTTTGGTTTGAAAAAAACAATGTCTGATTTGCTGAATTATTGTTACTATACATAGTTCTTTGCTTAAAAGACGTCCAGGCACTTTTTTAAAGAAAAAGACGTGTTTTTATTCTATTTTTTGTATTAGAGACTTAATAAGTAAATTATCGTCCAACAACTACAAAAGAACTATAATGGCTGCATTTCTTCTCATGATACGGTTAAAAAAAAATGAGTAAAAATGGTGTAGGTGTGAGACGGTAGTGAAAAAGAGTAACAATATGGAAAGTAAAATGGTGATAAAGGTGTTGATTGATGCAAAGGTAAAATAGGGAATGAAAACTTGATAGTGGTGTACATGTTGGAAGTGTGATGGTACTTTGGTCAAAAGCAAAAAGTTGGTCAACATACAAAGTGGTATAAATCACTCCCTCATGAAAAAAGCTCTCATATTTGTTCAGGACTGCATAAATAACATGGAAATTCTTTCAGATTGAATGTCCCACCGTATCAAGTACAATATTGAGGTGACAAACCCTATTAACAAATTAGTAATAGAAAGATAACCATGAGCTAAAAAAACATGACAGTGTCCACTTTTGTAACTTATAAGTGAAACCGTAATTACCAGTGATGTGTTAAAAGCTCAATTACATGTCTACTTAAGTCCAACAGATTATAAAAATTGGCCTAACCCCCGTCATATAATACATAAAGCAGATAAAAATACACAGTAATGGGTAAAAGCATTATAAAGCAATTGAGATTCGAACACTTCACCTCAGCTCTAACGGAGTAGCAACAAAATTAGCAAGCATAACTGTTGGAGCGTTGACATAAGGTCCAAGCAATGCTATAGCCAGCCCACAGAGGAACACTGTCACCCCTGTTACATAAAAACATGTTAACCATGATGCCACGATAATTATACATATATACAGAAGACGCTACTACCTCAGCCACATAATGAACATCCACCTTACTAATTTGAGGCTTAATACTAATCCCCTTCCCTTTTAATCAACACATTTGAATGAACTTCTACTCTGCCTACCATTTATCGCACAATTACTCTGTCTTAATGTATAGTCCTAACGTTTGCTGTCCCTTACATGTTGCCCAACTTATTTTCATATTCCAGATTTTATGAAGAAAAAAGAAAATCAAGCCGAGTGTTTTACCCTTATGAAAGAAAGCAAGTGTTTATTCAGAAAACAGAATGAAAGTTTGTTAACCAATTACGTAATATAACATACTATGCGATTCTGTAAGCAACTACTAGTGTGAAACATCATAATGAATAGGATAACGAGTACTCTTCCATAGGCCTCACTAGCTAACAAGATCAATACGGAAAACAGGAGAACAGGACTTCACTGAGTGATTGATTGTGATAATTTATCAAGGATAATTTATTCTAGATAGCGCGTAGCGTCTAGGCAAACATAATAACTTGAACTTTTGTTTCTGCCAGATATACCAAGCATCATGGTTGTCTTAAGTAGAACAATTAAGCTTTCCTGTGGAATAATTTTTGCTTATTCCCAATAATGGGTTCTGTGCACCATTGTCATTGCAAGTTCTTTCAAATGGCGGTGCATACAATCTCTTTTTAATTTGTAGTGTTTTCTAAAGAAAGCGAGTTGTTTGATCTAAAAGACTGTATCATTTAGCAATAGAAGCCGACAAAGCTCGCAATCAGTAGCTAGCATAATCCACAACCCAAACATGCTTAAACATGAATCATGATTATTAAAAAAAAAAAAAAAAAAAAAAAAAAAAAAACACTACTATAAAAGATATTCTAAACACGGGAAGAACAAAGTGGCATATTGAGATGATAGTTTCAACACTTAGATCTTGGAACAGTAAAAAAAGATCCACATAGTTGATCTATGTGACCAAATAAGTAAACTTATAGTTTCCTTTCTCATGAATAAAAAAGCATACCAACAATCGGAAACACTCCTAATGAGATGCCAAGGGCAGTCGAGAACGCCAGCTGCTTAGGCTCTGCTCCCCTGAAACCGAAGTGTCTTATTATCAGTAAAAAAAATGTCAAACAGTGTTTATGTAAAAAAATGTGGCCTTTTAATCTAGTCAAACTCAAAATTATTACACAAATTGAACTCATAACCAAAACAGATGTATCTATATTATATTTAATATCAGTTGTGATGATCATCACAATTACAAACTTATCCTGGACTTAAAGAGTAGTATTTTCTGAAAAAGATCTTATCTGCGAATGAACACTTTACAGAATCACACATTGTGATATAATTTGCGTACATTTTAAATTCATATAATAGTCATATACTAATTGAGTTAAATCTGAGTCAACAGTGGGTGCTAAACAGATCAAAGGGGGTGTTTGGCATTGCGCTTAAAGTCGTCAATAATCAGTTTCAGGTTTATCTATTGCGAACTTGATATCAACTACATCACTATTCACAGGTCAATAAAAATCGTTTTTCTTTATCAGTTTCAGAGTAACAGCAACAAAACTAATTCCCACTATCTCATCCCTCATTTAAATTCTTAAATAATCAAACACGATGAATTATTTAGTTATCAAAACATCAAACTGTAAACGTAAATCTAAACACTTAAGGGGTGCTTGGAATTGCATGTTCTCATCTTACACTTCTAAACTTATAAATAACCACTATTTTTTTTTTTTTTTTTTTTTTTTTTTGAACGGCAAATTCTAACTATCTCACAATATATACACAACAAATATATCTCACATATCCTAAGCAGGACCTGAACCCACAACCATTTGGTTGGAAAGCTTTTCACACAACATGGGTTACCATTGGGACACAAGCCCTTTGGTTATAAATAACCACTTACAATGGCGTTGATAAAAAACAGTTATTTTATCACAAAATAAGCAATCATACGACAATACGTTTCCTCATCCAAACACTTAAAATACGTTTATACGACAGAACACACTAAACAGGGTGTTCGGGATTGCTTATTTTTTCTGCTTATTTGGATAAAACAAACTGCTTCTACCATTGTGCTTATTTTCCTGTAAAGTGCTTATTTAAAATAAAACTAAAAGGGTGTTTGGGATTGCTCATTTTTGAGGTCTTATTACATTTCTTTATCACATAAGCAAATCCTAAACTGCTTAATTTCCAAGAATATAAGCTAAAGCATAAGAACACAAATAAGCAATCCCAAAACACCCTCTAAAAAGCAATTTTTTTTATAAACAATTAATTGTATACCTGCGAATGATTTTAATAAAAGGATCAACAATCTTTTTATGAAGCCATGAACCCATTGCTCCTATCCCCTTTTTTGATGATTTTGACATTTTATAACCAAATATTTGAAAGATGGTTAATTTGGTTTTTTAGGCAACTTTCAGATTTTGATTCAAATTAACGGCATATTTTGATCTTGTTTGTTTGTTTTTTATTCTTTTTTTATTGTACTTTGTTTATGTGTCACGCTTTTGTGAGTTTTATTATCCTCTTTGGTGGAGTTTACGTGTCGAAATTTCTTTCAAGTACAAAAGTGTTCATAGATTTCATATGTGCCACAAAAGTAATGGAAGTTTCATTTGGACCTTATTCTCATTTCTGCCATAATGATAAATCATAATGATGAACCGAGGTCTTTATCGTTTATTGTGTATGTTTGGCACCAAGCATTAGTGACTGTTTTAGAGCAACTAGCAACAAGCGACTAGCGGTTTAATATAATGCGAGTTTGGCAACAAGCAACTAGCGGTTGATCATGTATAACTGCTTTCATTCAAAACGCTTCATCAAGAAGCATTTAAATCTAGACGTTCAAATTACATCTATGATAATTTTCTTTATTCAAAGAATTTTTATGTTAATGTGTATATGTCTTTTTACGTCATTTTACACTTTATAATTACAGCTACAACTATCTTGCCAAACACTTTTATTTAACAAACAGCTATTACTAGACGCTAACTGCTATTGCTTATTGCTTCTGCTACTGTTATGTTTCGCCAAACATACGCTTGGTGCCAAACATACTCATTATGTCTAAAAAAACCAGTGGTCTTTGTAATTTTTCTACATGCTGACATTATTTCGACACGTAAACTCCAAACTGGGTCCGAGGGGACAAAACCCAAACCTATCCGAACCGGTTTGGTTTTGGTTATATGCGGTTCGGTCGCGGTTAACCGGTTTAGACCGGTTTGTGTTATTTTTTTATTATTATTTTTTTTTCTTTTTTCGTTTTTCGGCCTATAAATACTACCCATTCACAGACTTCTCAGTTCTCACTTCTCACTACCCATTCACAAAATCAAAACTCCCAAGTCTCATTCTCGATGTCTCGCAAAGATTTCTCGCAACAATTCCCAAGTCCTCATAAAGATTTCTCACAACAATTCCCAAGTCCTCCAAATGAACCAGTGATTGTGAACACTCCACCTGCAGAAAATGAAAATCAACAACAAAACACTCCAGCTGAGAATGAACCGGTAAACAATCCACCGGTGGAACAACCCAATACATTTGGGTTGACTGATGAAGAACTCCTGGAACAAGATCTCCAAGTCTTAAGAGAGTATGAAAAAGTCGAAGAACGTAAGGCAACTGCTTGTAGGACTCGGGAAGTTGCCCGTAGGGAGCGGGAAAATAGAGAAGTACAATACCGCTGGGCCATGGGGTTAGGCCCTCTGCCATTAGAGTCTTCTTCGAGTGAGGAGGATGGTTGGGTCTCAGATGATTCATTTTCTTAATTCGTAGTTTTATTTTAATTACCGTATCATAGTATCTATTAATCGTACTTTGTATTTCATGTTTTAACTTTAATGCTTAATGTAATCCGTCTTTTAACTTTAACGTTTAATGTAATTCATGTTTTAAATGTTATGTTAGTTATTTTAGTTTAGGTGCAAATTACAAAGTAAACTGAATAAACTTCAACTTTTATTTAATACAACGGAAATACACTTAACTTCGACATAAAACATTGAAAAGCTACTCAACGTCGACCCGTGCCATCCGACAATACTTGGTCAAATGAGCCCTCAATGCACTGCTGGAAACGGGATTCATTAAAAAGAAGCAATGCTTACATTGAGCCTTATGTGTGCCATCCGACATTTGGACGTAGTTAAAGTTATTCGTAATAACTGGTTTACGGTCCCATTGTAAAACCCGTACAATCACCGGTGCCGGTGGCGGTGCTGCTGGTGCAATTGGTGCTTGATGCGTTATTTTCATCCTGTTTTAAATTTATAAAGTTGGAGATATTTAGGACTAACACATACTCACGGGCAGTGTACCCAGTCATGTGAAGTATAGTCTTTAGATAAATCCGAGTGTCGTCCCAAGAGCTGTTGTTCTGGCGAAACAAGGTAAGTACAAGAAAAGGGGTATATCATAGACAAAAGATATAAAACATAATTAAACAGAATTTAAACTAAGATAAGATAAATACAAAGGACAACTAATTATGATATAAGGTTTAATTAATCCTACGTTATTAAATCTACATAGTGGGTAAAAATCAACTAGACTCGTTTATCAATTTGTCTAGTCCTATTTTTCATAGACCCCTACTCCGATATCTAAGGATTTTAACCTTAGTGATGAACGAAGATCGCCAGTGGGCTATATTGAGTCATTAAGTGCCATGTTTAATAGACTTGTTTAGGTGAAACCCAAGTGGTCGAACTAAGGTTTCCTTTTCATTCTTTAAGTAAATCTACTTGATAGGTGATCCTATGGTCAATTCGCACACAAAGAAAGGTAATACAACCAAATCTTACCTCTACCTTGCTACCTACTCGTATTGGGTCCTCACGGTCAATTCACCAAACTAATTGATACTACCGAGCTTATAATACTACCAAAACAAAAGGTTCTCAAACAAGCATATAAACTTCTATATAAATAAACGTAGTGAAACAAACCAAATCTTAATTAACATAGATAAGTCATCTAAAATGAAAGATAAAACATTATAGAATTCAAACTTGTATTAGACTAGGATTTCTCCTAGCTAATGTTGCTCCTTCGGTCTTCTCAAATCATCATTCTTCTTCTGGAAAAAGAGTTTTAAATCTCCATTGATTCCACGAGTGTTATTTCAAAATGAAACACCGGTTTTCAGTCCTCGTTGGAATTCAATGAAAGGAAAGTGCATCGCTAAACCATTCTTTAAAACCAAATGAGAATTCAACTCGTTGGAATTCTCCCAATATAGAATTCAAATTTTGAAACCATCGGTCCCCACCTCCCAATTTGGAATTTAAATTCAAATTTTTCAAAGTTAGCCAGTTTGACCGGTTAACCCTGTTTGGAACCGGTTTTATAACCGGTTAACTTTTTTTTTCCCGCCTTGGCGCGATATTCAAATTTTGAATTTTTTTGACCGGTTTGACCGGTTAACCCGGTTTGGAAAAGGTTTAATAACCGGTTAACTTTTTTTTTTTTTTTTTTTTTCGTTTTTAGTCGTTTACACAAAGTAAAATTAATAAAATTCAACTTCTATTTAATACGTCGAAAGGATATACATCACATATATTTCATAAACACTTTTATTTAATACATCGAAATACAACACACATAATACAACTGAAAGGAAATATAAATGAAAGGAAATACATCGCACATGAAAATGAAACACACATAATACATAAACATAATAAAGGAAAAGCTACTCATAGATCTCTTCCTCGGATTCTTCATCGACGGACGTAGCCGCGTTAGCAGCTTTATCTTCTCTTATTTTTTCATCGGAAAGCAACTCAATTATACCCTCTTGCACCTCTACCTCGTAGACCCCTCCTTCGATTTCTAAGGGGTCTTCAAGACTTGCTTTGTGTTGTCTTCGCTTGATTGCGTCCAAATGATCTTTCAAACACATACACATTTCCAAAGAAGCCGGTGTGACCCTTGTTCTTCTGTTTGATAACACCCTTCCACTTGTTGAAAAAGCGGATTCAGAAGCTACTGAAGTAGCTTGTACACTAAAAAGATCCTGAGCCATTTTGGATAGAACGGGAAACATTGTTTCCTTTGCTTTCCAAAACACCAAAACATCAAAGTTTTCATGTTGGTTGGCCGGAATACATGAGATAAAATCGGTTCCGGTATATCTTGTATATTCATTGTTTTGGAGACGATCACTCTTTGCCCATTTGTTGGGATTTTCTCTTAACTTGTGTAGCAAGCCTTGAATCGGATTCCCTCTATGCGACGACCTCGATGATGAAAAAGTCGCATTCACAGAAGGAGTTGGGTTACCATATTTTTCAAAATAATATTGCCATAAACCTTCAAAAGAATGGTTAAAAGCGCTTTATGCATCTTCAACAAAGTTCAAGTTATTCGCAGTTAACCCCAAATCATTTGAAATCGATTCGATAAGTAACTCTACCCCGCATACATTATAACAAGGATTTAAAGCGGTCGCACAAGTAATTACCGGTGGCAAATTTTCAAAATATTTAATGAGCTTTTGTTTCATTGGTATAACCATATTTGAAGATATACCACCACTTAATTCAAATGAGGACAAACTTGAACACATGTAGTAAAGTTGCTCGAGTACCAAATGGGTGGTTAGATAATAAACTCTCAATATTTTTTTGTGGCGTTGTAAACAACTTCAAGTAATCGGGTTAATTTTTCAATAGTTTCCTGATGGACGTGGGATTACGACCACGCAACAGGTTTTACCTCTCAAGGGATCTTGAGAAGCTTGCAATCCCACCAGGCAGTGTACCTGGTCGGTGTAGTATAGTGTAGTGGTAAGTACGGGGGATTGATCGTTCTCTCACAGGGAATAGTGTTCGTTAGGATAGAAAAACTACTCTAAAAGGTCTAAAGGTGAAGGAAGATTATTTTTGTATTTTTATATTTTTATGGAAAGCAAGTAAAATCTCGGGTATTGGAGGAGTGGGTGGAATTAGTTGCTAGTCAACTAACCCAAAAACTACAATTGCAAGAAAAATAAAATAACTAAACTATTGTGGTTGTGAAAACTTATATGGAGACAAATGTGTTTACTTAGACTTCCTTACTCCCTAACTATCTTTTACCGGTTAATTGGTGTATGTATTACTTGCGTGGATGACGGGTGTATTCCTTAACAATTCATGGGGTGGCATACATATCCCCAATTCTATGAGCTCTTATCTCCTCCTACAACTATGCGTACACATAATCATAGGGATTGTAAACAGTGGCTCATGCGTTAAATACTACCTTAATAACCTAGTATGCCTTAGTTACATGTTTCTTAAGACGTTCAAGCATGTTACCATATAGGAGTATTGCCAGTTTTCTTAAGCCTAACATTGATGAAACATTCATCCCAACAAAGTAATAACACACCAATCAACCAATAATTAATAGTTAGGTTTCATTAGATCTAAGCAAACACAAGAAAAATCTAGCCTAGCATGTTAATTGAAAGACAAGCATAAGATATAATTAACCAACACATAGACATATTGATTTATTTAAGTGAGGACTTATCTTTAATTGAACATGAAGGTTTAAAGGGTGAAAAACCCTTGAAATTACAGCTAAAATCGTCTTTAGGGTTTTTTCCCAAACTTGTACCAAAAGTTCCACACTAATGAATGAAAAATAGGAAAATATATATAGATTTTACATTCTGACGGCGTCAGGTTATGGGTTCTGACGCCGTCAGCTCGCCGTCATTAGGGTTCTCGGATGGCCTAGATTTACTTCTGACGCCGTCACTCTTTATATTGCTCTGGGCTGTCACTCTTTAAGTTAACACCTGACGGCCTACATTCTTTAACACCTGACGCCGTCAGGTGTAAACATCTTGTTTTCTTCATAGGGCGTCTAGTGTAATCTGACTTCACTCTTTTGTCAACGTTGGCTGACGGCGTCACCTTGTGACTCTGACGCCGTTAGGTAGGAACTCCAGCTTCTTTTGAGACTTTGTCGTTTTCTTCACTTTTATGCTCCAAAAACGTCCAAATATGCATGTTTTCCAGAATTCTTTTCAAAAGTACCTAAAATGACAAAAGGAACGATTTAGGGCAATATTTGATCACATTTACTCGAATTA
>LBNU01036788.1:107568-134772 GCA_014162995.1 Artemisia annua | reverse complement strand
TTTTTTTGTATTTTTCTTGATTTTTTCGATTTTTTTCCCCATACATTCTTACCCTACCATCCAAAATAATACATCATAGGGGCCTCGGTTCTCCCCTTACACTTGAATTTTTACATAACTTTACAATTACTATTCTAATGACTCGAATTAAGATAATTGAAAAACTTGGAGTACTTTTAAAATATTTAGCACATATGGGGGTAATAATGTTGTTCTTCCCCATTACTCCATTACACTAGTACTTTACCCATGAGTCCCAATCGTCCCAAAACAATATGTACAAGGATATGACTTGTCTTAGCAACCATGTAATCGATTAGACAATTAACAAAGGGTTTAACAAATGTTGTCACAATAATGCACTAAAGGTGAGTGCATACAAGGTAGGCTAAGGCGATTTGGGTGTACATTTAAGCGGGGTGTAACAAATTCTCACTTTGAGTAGGATGCTCAAAGGTCGAAACGAAAAGATAGGCTCGGAGGGGTGTACTAGGGGTATCGTGTACCAAAAATGGGTACAACGCAAAGGGTGTGGGAGAATTACTTGACCAACGAAGTCAATGTAATTATAACAAATATACGGGTGTAAAACAATGGGTTAATCCTAATGCCTCTTATCATGTAGTAAATCTTAACTACACGAATGTAGTCTCACTTGTGGATTTGAGATGGTCCTAACGCAAGTTCTAGAATCTAAATACTACCGGTACTCACATCATAGCACCAAAGATGGATGCTTTTCCTACCAATTCTAGGGGCGAACCTCACATATTTGGGGTGGAAAATTTTTTAGTGGTACGGTTTTGTGCTAGTCATACAATTTCCTATCCATGAGACGCTCATTAAGATCAAGGTTTCACTTCTAAATGTTGTAAAAAATTTTAAATTGGCGCTAAAATTGCCCTAACAAACATTTCTCTTGGTTTTATTACAAATTTACTATCAAACAAAGCAAAACATCAAGCATAAGTATATTCTCAACGGTGCTTTCATTTACCCCCCTTACACTTAAACCGAACATTGTCCCCAATGTTCAAATAAAAGACGTAAAAGTAAATAAGATGAAAGAATGAAATCAAATACTCCCCTGAATCGTTTGTTGTGGATAATGATGTAACATGGTTAGATCTTCTTCCAAGATAGACGAACGTTCAAAGCTTCCCTTCCAAAATAATAAACGTCTTCTTGTCCAAAATAACCTGTTAACCTGAAAAAGATAAAGGCCAACCTCGCGTAAAATCGGCGGTAAAATCTACATAATAAGATATAATGCTTGTGGAATGAATATTTTGCAGAATTCCTGGAGATTATAAGTTAAAGAATTGACAAAACTTTTTAGGTTTCCGGAAAAATACAAAACTTTCAAAAATTGCAGAAAATTATAACCTGACGCCGTCAGGTGTTAATCCTGACGCCGTCAGAAAGTTCTGACAGAATTCTCATGTTAAGCTTCCGGGAAAAATTCTGGAAAAACTAGATCTTACTTCCTGGAATTCCTGCAAAAATTCATTATGACTCGATACAAGCATTTGACTCAAACAAATACTAATATGTATGTTAATTTCATTGTTATGATTCATGTTCATTCGTTCTTTATAAACCGATTTAGATTTCCCTTACACTTAGCTTTTGCAAAATACCTTTATATGTAGTTAAGACGAAGTTAAAAACAAAATAAAGCATTTTCACAATTTAGTTTGAAGCATGAATCAATAACAAGAAATATAACTTACATACGGAAACAAATAAAATCAAATAAACACACAAAAACAAACAAAACATGGGTTGCCTCCCAAGAAGCGCTTTTCTTTATTTACGAGTCTTGTAGCTAGACTCAAAGTCACCGTACGTTACGTGACTTCGTCGTTGGTCTCGGTTCCTAAGTCATCCTCTTTTCCGGTTTTGTATTCGGGCCCTAAGTTCAAACAATCCTTATAGAAACCGAAAATCCTTTTCATGACATAGTCTACTCCCCTACGTCTATCCTCATCATTCCTATAGTAAACCGCTTGTTTGAGCTCCTTCTCAACGTTTGACAAGTGTTGGTATTGCTCTATCTTATACGGCATTTGGTAGTTCACCTCATCGGTCTCATCCTTAAATGTGACTATCCCTAAGGAAGGTTCATGAGTCATTCTAGAGACCTCGATAAATGGTTTGCCTAAGACTACTTGGGTCACACTTGCATCGATTATTGGGCGGATATCTTCTACAATCACAAAGTCGGTGACATAGGTAAAGTTTCCTACATAAACCGGTAATCCTTTAACTCTTCCCGTGAAGTTACTAATCCATCCCTTATCGGGAAACACTCTATACCCTAGTTGACTTTTCATTATCAAATTGTATTGAGCTCTAGTCATGATGTTAATGGGTGATCTAGGGTCAATGTACGCTTTCCAAATATGCAAATGCCCGATGTTGCATGGTATGTTGAGATTAGATGGATCGCCCACCTTGAAAATTGGGTTACCTAGGATGTATGGGGTCTCGGAGTCATCGAATAGATTCTTATGATATGCTCGCTCTTCCTTAGTGGGTAACCTATTGAAGTAATCCTCCTCCTCTACTTCTTCTATTTCGCTAACCTTAGCCTTCCTATCATCCTCTAATTCCTTACTCTCATCCTTTGATTCACTATCATTCTCACTCCTATCAATTGGTCTAATGGTCACAACGTTGACGAAGTGGACATGTTTGGATGAAGAGGGGTCCTTGATTTGTGGTTCGCTATTGGTGTTTCTAGCGTCCTTTTGTGGGGGTGATAGCACTTGGTTGTTGAGGGCTTTCAACAAGTTGTCAATTTTATTGGTCATCTCTACTTGTTGTTGATTGAATTCGGATGTGAATTTAGCTATGCGAGCTTCTTGAGATGCCATAAAATTGGACATCAATCCTTCAAAGTTGTTGGTACTACCATAGTTGTTGGAAGGATTGTTGTTGAAGGTACGGTTTGAGGAATTACCGTTGGGTTGAAACCGGTTAGGTGGGTTGGAAGAATTGTTTTGGGGTGCGTTTTGGTTTGACTTCCACCTAAGGTTGGGGTGATTTTTCCATGAGGGGTTGTATGAATCTCCATAAGGGTTTGGCTCGGGTTTGAAAGTGTACCACTTATCTCCCGCTCCGTCGGTACGCGTGGATGCGTAGTCCGCAAAAGCTTGTTCGGGGAGTTCCATGCAATCACGAGTGTCGTGGGGACCACTACATAATTCGCACGAAGAAGTGATTTTGTTCACTTGGCTTGAAGGTTTAGGAGCCTCGTAGGATTTCATGAGAAACTTGACTTGGTCTTCAAGTTCTATGATCCTACGGTCGGAAGTGCTTGAATTATTCGAAGGCAAAGATATTGCCTTGACCGTTTTATTCAAATCACGGGGATCATTCCAACTTTCGTTGTCATATAGAGCAAGATCTTCTAGGAGATCCCATGATTGTTCCGCACTTAGATCACGTAGCTTGCCACCGGCCGCTTGGTCAATGGTTTGCCTCGTGGGGATATTGATATGGTCATAGAAGATTTGGACTTGGAGCCAAAGGTCTATGCCATGGTGAGGGACTTTTTGGAGTAAGTCCTTGAATCGAGTCCATGCCTCGTAGAGGGTTTCGCCTTGGCGTTGTTGGAACGCCAAGATATCATTCCTTAGCTTGGTAGTTCTCCCCGGTGGGAAAAATTGAGCTAAGAAGCGAGTTGTGAGATCATCCCAAGAGGTGATGGATCCTGCGGGTAGACGCTCTAGCCACTGACTAGCATGGTCTCGCAGAGAGAATTGGAAGAGACGTAATCGGGTAGTCTCTCGAGTGGCAACATCAAGGTCTATAGAATCTATGATTTTGAGGAAATCCTTGAGATGTTGATTTGGATCTTAGGAACGAAGTCCATGGAATGCGCATTCGCTTTGCACCAACCGGATGGTGTCGGATCGCAAGGGAGTGATATTGGCTCCTTGAGTGAGCTCAATGGTGTTGCGATAGCCATGGTGGCTAGGTCGGGAATACTCTCCTAAGGTACGGGCTCTAGGAGGTTGGTTTGGTTGTGGTTGGTGGTTGGGATCGAGGATGTTACCACCTTCCATGATGGCGGATGGTAATGGTTACGAACAAAAACACGAAGAAAATAGATAGACTAAAGAAGATCCTAGAAAAATAAAATAAAAATCTCACTAGAAAGGAATCTAGTGAGTAGACCTTATAAAATAAAAAATTCTACCTAAACAATAACTATTCCCCGGCAGCGGCGCCAAAAACTTGATGGACGTGGGATTGCGACCACGCAACAGGTTTTACCTCTCAAGGGATTTTGAGAAGCTTGAAATCCCACCAGGCAGTGTACCCGGTCGGTGTAGTATAGTGTAGTGGTAAGTACGGGGGATTGATCGTTCTCTCACAAGGAATAGTGTTCGTTAGGATAGAAAAACTACTCTAAAAGGTCTAAAGGTGAAGGAAGATTATTTTTGTATTTTTATATTTTTATGGAAAGCAAGTAAAATCTCGGGTATTAGAGGAGTGGGCGGAATTAGTTGCTAGTCAACTAACCCAAAAACTACAATTGCAAGAAAAATAAAATAACTAAACTATTGTGGTTGTGAAAACTTATATGGAGACAAATGTGTTTACTTAGACTTCCTTACTCCCTAACTATCTTTTACCGGTTAATTGGTGTATGTATTACTTGCGTGGATGACGGGTGTATTCCTTAACAATTCATGGGGTGGCATACATATCTCCCCAATTCTATGAGCTCTTATCTCCTCCTACAACTATGCGTACACATAATCATAGGGATTGTAAACAGTGGCTCATGCGTTAAATACTACCTTAATAACCTAGTATGCCTTAGTTACATGTTTCTTAAGACGTTCAAGCATGTTACCATATAGGAGTATTGCCAGTTTTCTTAAGCCTAACATTGATGAAACATTCATCCCAACAAAGTAATAACACACCAATCAACCAATAATTAATAGTTAGGTTTCATTAGATCTAAGCAAACACAAGAAAAATCTAGCCTAGCATGTTAATTGAAAGACAAGCATAAGATATAATTAACCAACACATAGACATATTGATTAATTTAAGTGAGGACTTATCTTTAATTGAACATGAAGGTTTCAAGGGTGAAAAACCCTTGAAATTACAGCTAAAATCGTCTTTAGGGTTTTTTTCCCAAACTTGTACCAAAAGTTCCACACTAATGAATGAAAAATAGGAAAATATATATAGATTTTACATTCTGACGGCGTCAGGTTATGGGTTCTGATGCCGTCAGCTCGCCGTCATTAGGGTTCTCGGATGACCTAGATTTACTTCTGACGCCGTCACTCTTTATATTGCTCTGGGTCGTCACTCTTTAAGTTAACACCTGATGGCCTACATTCTTTAACACCTGACGCCGTCAGGTGAAAACATCTTGTTTCTTCATAGGGCGTCTAGTGTAATCTGACTTCACTCTTTTGTCAACGTTGGCTGACGGCGTCACCTTGTGACTCTGACGCCGTCAGGTAGGAAATCCTGCTTCTTTTGAGACTTTGTCGTTTTCTTCACTTCTATGCTCCAAAAACGTCCAAATATGCATGTTTTTCAGAATTCTTCTCAAAAGTACCTAAAATGACAAAAGGAACGATTTAGGGCAATATTTGATCACATTTACTCGAATTAGGGCTTAAATGACCCCTTAAAACGGGTACACTTTTCGTCTCATCATTTCCCAATGTTCGGCTGGAAATGGAACAACCTTACCCTTTTGTGCCATCTGGTCATGAAAATATTGTAAAGTCACCTTTTGTTTTAGAGCACTTAGGAACATGATATAAGTGGAATTCCATCTTGTATCACAATCTAAATTAGGTGACAACCAATGTTTCCCTGCATGAACACACATCTTAACGTAGTTATTCATTCTAGTAGTACCCTTTTTGAAAATATCATGTAGCATCTGTTTAAACAATCTTTCATTTGATGCATTATGGGATCAGCTAATCCCACTTGCACAGTCCAATTAATGATGTGTGCAAAACATCGAGAATGATAAAAATCGCCATTAAAAGGTGGCTCAAATTCCATTTTCAGTCTACCAATTGCATTTGTGTTGTTACTAGCATTATCCAACGTAATTGAAAAAACTTTTTGTTGCAAGTGAAATTTGTTAAACACTTTTCTCAACATTTTGAATAACGCACTTCCTGTGTGAGGAACCGGAAACTCTTCAAATGATATGACTCGCTTCATGATTAGCCAACTTTCGGGATCAACCCAATGTGCGGTAACACAAAGGTATGAATATGGCGAAGCATGAGGAGCGGACCAAACATCCGTTGTTATGTTAACACAAGTATCTAAATTTACAAAAAAAGTTTTTTAATTCTTGTTTGGCCGTTTTCCACATGTTCATAGCATCACGTTTTAGAGTCATACGACTTACATGAGTGTACATTGGTTGGACATGAGTCTGCATCACCTCCGTTGTATCCTCGTCGTCCCAATGGTTGAACGGCAAACCTCTTTAATCACCAAACCGGCAAATTGTTGACGGACTGTTTCATGATCGTATACAAAAATACTCTCGTCCCGAGCCATAGAAGATTGACCCGCTTCCGGAACATTTTTGAGTGCCTTGCAATACTTCTGTTTGATATGAGCATTCAACGTCGAGTTGGAACTCGCCGACATTATACTCAAGCAATGCTTACATTGAGCCTTTTTCTTGCCTTCCGACATTAGAATGTAGTTAAAGTTTTCCCAAAGATCTTTGACACGGTCGAATGGTAAAATTTTGACAATCGTAGGTGCATTTTATGAACCAGCTGCGGTGGTGTGGGTGGTGGTGTTTGAAGTTGCAGTATCCATTTTTGATTTTTTAGAGAGTTTTTTGCTTGTGTAGTTGTGTGAAAGTTGTGAATAAACAAATAAATAACACTTTCTATTTATACTAAACAAGAAATGGCAAAATGGTAAATTTTGAGCCTAAATAATTAAAAGCCGGGCCCCCCACGCTCCTTCCCATTCAAATTCAAAATTCAAACTTTCAAATTTCAAAAATAACAAAAAAAACCCGCCCTCCTTTGCCGGTTCGGTTCCTAAACGGTTCGTATAACCGGTTTCTAAAAACCGGTTCTCAAACCGGCTATATTTTTGAAATGGGTAACCGGTTCCAAACCGCCGGTTTGGGGAAAAACCGGACCGGTTTGGGTCAAAACTGGGTTTGACCAGTTTGGTTTTTCGGTTCGCCATCAGTCGCGGTTCGGTTAACCGATTCGGATGTTCACCTCTAGGTGTAACATTCGCTGCCATGTTCGAGCCCTTTGTAGCTTTGTGGACCTCGGACTTTTAATATATCCAATCAAATCTTTACGGTTAACCTCACTGTGGGATAAATAGTATCAGTCAAACATTCTACCCAAGTGTCATTCTGCATTAGTCTTTAGTCATGTCGTTGATTGCACAATAGCTTTTTTTTTTTTTTTATCTTCAACTTCATCTTCGACCCGCATAATGTTTTTTCATTAAATGATCAACAAGGAGCACTTTGAGATATGCCAAAAATTACATACACACTTTTACTTTACACAAAGAATGGCATATTTTAGTTGAAGAGTTACGATCAAATTAGAAAAAAATAAATAAAATGAGAAGGGTGAGAAAAAAAAACCACAATCACACATTTCAGATGCACCTACAAAAGTAGATGCATCTCTCCTTCTCATTTTAAATATGTGGCTAGAATTCCTTCTCATTCTTCTCATTTTAGTTTTTCTTCTCACCAGATCTCTTCCCGTTGAAATAATTTTCATATAGAGTGTTTATTTAGTGAAACATAGGTGCTAGTTAACCATCACACTCCGGCTTTGGTACCTAAGAGACCGCCTTGTCATAATCACTCTCGGATGGAAATATTAACTTGCCTTATGTAATATACATGAAATCATAACACACACAATCTTATGATATAGGCCGATTTTAGAGTGAGTGGAAGAGAGTTTAGAGAGAGAAATAGAGAGTGGGAGTTCTTAGAGAGAGAAAGTGAAAGAGAAATATGTTGAATGATTAGAAGCTCCAACCCTTCCCACACAAGGGAAGGGGTATTTATACTTAGACATAAAATGCCCCTACACGGGCTGTGGAGTGAGCTGACATAGGGTAAAGACCCGACCCACTCCACAAATACTACGTTAACTAACTACTTGCTAACTAAATATTAATAAGACTACGAGCTACGTAATGCTAATCTATACTCGGGGTGACCGAGTCTTTCACGTGAATATTTATATTCCTAACAATATCCCCCTAAGGGAGGTCACCCCAGAAAATATGATTTGAATCTTAGCATACTATTACATGAAAAAATATCCTAGCTCGTAGTCTCTGATTCTTCAAAGTCTTTGATCTTTGTTCTTCAAGCAATGTTCATGTGACCGACGTTCCGTTGACTTATGTGATCTTTGAGCATTCTTTGAGATCATCAGCCACAATAAATATCCAAATTATCCTTTGTAGCATTGCCTTCATGTGTTTTTGTGACCGTCGGACCAGCATGCTCACACTTTTCTGGATCATGAAACTTTGCATCAAAGTTGCGGAAGCATTGTTGTTGATCTTTCACTTTTCATGATTTCTTTAATTGTGAATGTGAAGTGTGAGCATGGGGTTATGAATTGACGTCTCATTTGCCATCAGCTGCAACCGTCGGGAGTTCCTGCAAACAACAGTTAGCAATAAACAACCGAAAGTGTCTTTGCTCACTTTCGTTGAATAGGGTTGCAAGAACCACGGTTCCCCGTTGATCAGTATGAATACTGCCTGTGATCAGGTAAAATTCCGAAGAATTTCCTTGACAGGGTTTCGCAGCTGTACTAGCCGTTCTCAAACCAGAGCGTCTCAAAGTAGACAACACGGAGCGAGTGAACCAGTGAATTTAGGATTTACTGATTAATGAGAAATTGATTATGACATACAATCGCGTATTGCTAGATAAAGAGTTTTTGCAATACGACGAAGGTTTTATGAGAAAAATCAATTTTTGGTTACAAATACTTTTGTTTGAAAAATTATGCGCAGTCGATGTGCTTGAAAATAATTGTTGAGTACATCGAAGGTTTTAGTATCCGTCAATTCATTTCCTAGAACAAGTTTGATTCAAATGCGAATCGCCCCATTGTTTCTTTCAAGTTGTCACAAGTTTGATCCATGAAGGATCTCACATGTCACCCACCAAGAGCTTGTTTGATGTTAACTCTAGAAGGAGTTCCATTTTCATTGTGAATACTAACATATCACTCGGATGTTCTGGCAATACCACAAGGATAATGCGTAGGACTCTTAATATATTTTCTTACTTTTCACGGTGTATGAAACAGTAAACATATTGGAAGTGTGTCCTAATGAGATTTATGGATGTTCTCTTGGCTCTAGACTCAATAGTGCGTTTTGATTCAGCAACCGGAGCCTGGAGAGGTGTCTCCTATTTCAATATCAACATGGCTCGCAATGAGCGGTCGATAGATTATGTAAGGTTCCCCGTGAGAATGAAACAAGTTCTTTTAAGAGAACTTGAGTGGCTAGTGGTATGTGTTAATTCACATACCTTTTCATAACCAAATATCGACCCAAATAGACTAATAATGCTAACAAATGCCAAAGAAATATGTGTTTTTGTGTTTGTGATCGTGCAGGTACGGATATTTCAGAAAAAGACAAAAATAGTTTCTGATTTTATTTTTAAATTTCATTTTCAGTTTATTAAGATTTAAAAAAAAATAAATTTGTAGAATAAATCTTTCATTTTATAATTAGTTTAATTTTCTTTTATTAAATAAAAATACATAAATATATTTTAATTCATATTAAATAAATAAAAAGTAAAAAATATAATTTTCTTTTTCTTAAAATTTTCTTTTATCAGTTCAAAGTTTTAAAAATTTCTTTTGAGCCCGTAGGTTTTGTCTAGCTTAAAATTTACATTTTAATTTGTTAAGTAGACGTTATTTTTAGTTCACGTTTATGTTTTTGTCATTTGTGCTTTATGTGCTTGTACCTTTTGCATGATTACTTGTTTTTGCTTGTATTTTCATATAAATAGTGTTAAAATTCAAAAATATTCACTTTTCACTTTTACACGACACGATTTCACGAATCGTTAACCACGATTCCATTCACCTTCACACGGACCACGACCCGGGTCTTGCTTATTCGTTGAGCAATACTTTGGACTATAAATATTACATATTGATTTTAAACCAATCAATTTTTGGCGCCGCTGCCGGGGAAGGTTGAAGTGAATTTTGGTTTTCGTTTTTAAAAATCGTTGTTTTGAAAAAACCTTCCTTATCTTATTTTCTTATATAAAAGTTTAAAAAAATCAAAAATATTAAACACTTTTCCTAAAGTGTTTGCAAAATACCAAAAATATAATAAATAATCCTCACTCTACCTCTACAGAGTGTTGTAAACCAAATAAGTTCGAACACAAAAAGAGATCGTGAAATTAGTCGTTATCGGATTACTTTAATTCTACAACCGACTACTTTGTTGTGCGTAGTTTTAAAAGAAACGGTTTCGGGTGACGAATCGATCACAAAAATAACAAAACAAAAGAAAAAGAGAAAAAATATTGTGATTTTTAAGTTTTCTTATAAATAAAAACCAAAAAAATATTGTAATTTCAATTTTTGTACAAAAATTATAAAAACCAATAAGATTTTCTTTTTCAAATTGATTTTTGATTTTATTTTTAACTTTTGATTTCTTTTTGGTGTATGAACACACGATCTTCGTCACACAACTTACTTTCACCACTTTCAAATCCCGAGAGGATTATACGACACACACACCATATTATTTTCCCAAACGTTGGGGAAATGAACAACAACAATCACAATGAGGACTCTCCGGTGGGACCTCAACCTCCTCCCGATCTCCGTACGATGGAGGAGTTATGTCAACCGACTATGTTCAGACGTGGTGGCCCGATTGCCCCCGTCAATATCGAAGCGGCGGATTTTGGACTTAAGCATCACATGATTCAACAAGTCCAAAATTTTTGCCAATTCCGTGGTTTACCGGGTGATGATGCAAACAAACATCTTGATAAATTTTTAACCATCACCCAAAGTATGAAACAAAACGGTGTCAGCGATGATGCCCTTCGTCTCTATCTCTTCCCATTTTCATTGGCGCATCATGCCATCGCTTGGTTTGATCGACTTCCAAAGAATTCTATTCATACGTTCAATGAAATGGTTTCTAAATTCTTGGCAAAATACTTTCCACCGTCGATGGTGACGAAGTTAAGAAACGACATAAGTAATTTTCGACAACGTCCCGATGAGTCCTTATTCGAGGCATGGGAACGTTATAAGCTTTCGATTGATCGATGTCCGAATCACAATATGTTGCTCGTCACAATTATTGATACGTTTTATAATGGTTTAACTTTACGTCATCGTGATACGATCAATGCTGCTGCGGGTGGTACTTTTATGAAAAGACGCCCCGAAGAGTGCTATGATCTCATCGAGAACATGACCGCCCATCACAATTATTGGGATTCCTCTGCCGAGAGGGATGAGTCATCGAGATCTACCACATCTTCCAATGCAGAAATTGCGGCTCTTAATAAGAAGTTCGATGAAGTTTTACGAGTTTTCATAAATCAGAATCCGAATAACAACCGTCAAGTGAATGTGATTAATCAAAATTGTGAAACGTGTGGTGGTCCACATCCGTATTTTGAGTGTCCGGCAACCGGTGCCTTTGCTCACAAGAACGTGTATGCTACAAACATGGGTGGTAACGGTTACCAACCCCAAGGAGATCGGAATCTCCTCAGCTACCGTTCCAACAATTATCTTGGACCACCCGGTTTTAATAACCCGCCTCAAAACCATAATGTGCAAAATCGTAATAATCAAGTCAATCAAAACCAAAATCGAGCAAATCATGGTTTTCAAAATCAAAATCAAGGGTATAATCAAAATCGGGGTTTTCAAAACCAAGGGAATTACAACCAAGGCCCGAATCAAGGGAATTTTCAAAATGCTAATCATGGGAATGTTAATCATGGAAATCAAAATCATGGGAATTTCAAAATCATAATCAAGGTTTTCATCAAAACAACCGAGGGCAAAATTTGAATAATCAAAATCAAGTTGTGAATCAAAACCAAACGTCCTCGGATGAAATGCTCAAATAATTTATGCAAAAACAAGAGAAAATTGTTGGGGTATAAAAGATCAAAGTACTGCTGGATATCAAAGTGCTGCTCTTCAGAGTACTGCTGAAGTATTAAAGTCAAAGTACGGCTAGTGATCAAAGTACTGCTCGTTGATAAGTCAAAGTACTGCTTGAAGATAAAGACTGAATATATTATTAGAATTAGAATATTATGTAATCTAGAATATTCTATAGTTAGGGATTGATACTTTGACCAAACTATTATATAGCTTGTTAAGGGTTTTCCTTGTGCCTATAAAAGGATCCCTAGGTTGGCACTAGAGATAAGAGTTTTACGAATACGATTTAGAGATAAGTTAGAGTTGTAATAGTCTGCATTCTAAAAGCAGATTTAAGGTGTTAATATAATCAAAATTTGGTTAATTCTTCTTAGCTTTGTTAAGTAATTCCGCATACTTAATAGAGTAATTCAGTGTTTCATTGTTAGTAGATTAGGATTTATCCAAGGCTACTAAACCCTTAACAAGCTATATAATAGTTTGGTCAGAGTATAACGATGGGGTATAAAAGATCAAAGTACTGCTGGATATCAAAGTGCTGCTCTTCAGAGTACTGCTGAAGTATTAAAGTCAAAGTACTGCTAGTGATCAAAGTACTGCTCGTTGATAAGTCAAAGTACTGCCTGAAGATAAAGACTGAATATATTATTAGAATTAGAATATTATGTAATCTAGAATATTCTATAGTTAGAGATTGTATACTTGTCGTTCAAGTTATGTAAACCGACTAGGGTTTTCCTTGTGCCTATAAAAGGATCCCTAGGTTGGCATTAGAGATAAGAGAGTTTTACGAATACGATTTAGAGAAGTTAGAGTTGTAATAGTCTGCATTCTACAAGCAGATTTAAGGTGTTAATATAATCAAAGTTTGGTTAATTCTTCTTAGCTTTGTTAAGTAATTCCGCATACTTAATAGAGTAATTCAGTGTTTCATTGTTAGTAGATTAGGATTTATCCAAGGCTACTAAACCCTTAACAAGCTATATAATAGTTTGGTCAGAGTATAACGATCCAACAAAAATGAATAAAATGATGCTTAATAAAATGGCCGAATTTAACAAGCGTTTAAATGATCGACCCTCGGGTACGGGTACTACTTCTCTTCCAAGCAACACGATCGCTAACCCGAGGGGCGATGTTAAGGCGATCACGACACGTAGTGGTGTTTCATATGATGGACCTATGGCTCCGACTACCTCTTCTTCTCTTCCTCCCAAGGTAGTCGACCGTGAAACCGAGGCGACAACGGATACAGAACTTCCTACTAATAATGGAAGGACCGAAAACATCCAACCTCCGGTTGTCCAACCGTCTCAACAAAAAGAAAATGTGTCCAAAGGAAAAAAAAAGTTGTTTTTGAACAAGAAGATCCCGTCAAGACCAAACTTCTTTATCCTTCTCGTCTTAACGATCAAAAACTCCGCGAGAAAACGAACCACCAAATGGAAAAGTTCTTTCAAATTTTTCAAGATCTTCGCTTTGATTTAAGTCTCGCGGATGCTATTCTTTTAATGCCAAAATTTGCGTCAATGATCAAAAATTTGTTGAATAATAAGGAAAAGTTGTTTGAAATGGCCAAAACCTCTTTGAACGAGAATTGTTCGGCGGTTCTCCTTAAGAAGCTTCCCGAAAAGCTCGGAGATCCCGGCAAGTTCTTAATTCTGTGTAATTTTCTAGGGATGGTTCAATGCTTCGCCCTAGCCGATTTGGGTGCTAGCATTAACCTTATGCCAAAATCTATGTAGAAGAAATTGTCTCTTCCCGATCCTATCCCACGTGCATGACCCTCGAGCTAGCCGATCGATCTATTCCTCATCCCATTAGAATCGCCGAGGATGTCATCGTCAATGTTGGAAAATTCCATTTCCCTGCCAATTTTGTGATTGTCAATTTTGATGCCGATCTAAGGGTTCCTCTCATTCTCGGGAGAGGTTTCCTAAGGACGGGCCGTGCTTTCATTGATGTTTATGATGAGGAAATTACGTTGCCAAATGGTAATGAAGCTGTCACGTTTAACTTGGACCAAAAGACGAGATACTCCTCCACCGATGCTTGCATGTCCGTTAACCGTATTGATGTTATTGATGTTGTTTCGGAGGAGTATTCTCAAGAACTTCTCGGTTTTTCTCATGATGCTTCAAGTGGCAATCCTACTCCTTCTTCTCAACCTATTGTTGTTGACTCTTCCCTTTTCCTCACTCCATTTGAGGGAGGTGATTTCTTCTTGGAAGAAGTCGATGAATTTCTTGCTATTGATATACTGAACGTTGATGATTCTTATTATGATCCGAAGGGAGACATTCTTTTACTTGAAAAACTTTTGAATGAAGATCCGACACCGTCTCCGTCTCTCCCTCCGAAGGATATTTACGTTGAAGAAATCAAAGAAGTTGAGCCGTCTAACGAAAAACCTCCTGAGCCCGAGCTCAAGGATTTACCTCCTCATCTTGAGTACGTTTTCTTAGAAGGGACCGACAAATTTCCCGTTATCATTTCAAAAGACCTTCAAGATGAGGAGAAGAATCGTCTTTTAGATGTGCTGAAGAAGCATAAGAGTGCCATCGCTTGACAAATTTCCGACATCAAGGGCATAGACCCTTGTTTTTGCACTCATAAGATTTTGCTCGAAGATAATTTCAAACCTTCCGTCCAACAACAATGACGGGTTAACCCAAAAATTCATGAAGTGATTAAAAAAGAAGTTATCAAATTACTCGACGCTGGGATGATTTACCCCATTTCCGATAGCCCATGGGTTAGCGCGGTTCATTGTGTTCCAAAGAAAGGTGGTATAACCATTGTTAAGAACGAAGATAATGAGTTAATTCCCACACGTCTCGTCACCGGATGGAGAGTGTGTATCGACTACCGTAAACTTAATGATGCTACTCGTAAAGACCATTTCCCGCTTCCTTTTATGGATCAAATGCTCGAACGTCTAGCGGGGAATGAGTTCTATTGTTTTCTTGATGGTTTTTCCGGCTACTTTCAAATTCCAATTGATCCCCAGGATCAAGAAAAGACCACTTTTACTTGCCCTTATGGAACGTTTGCTTATCGACGTATGCCCTTTGGCTTATGTAATGCTCCGGGCACGTTCCAAAGGTGCATGATGGCCATATTTCACGATTTGATCGAGAAAACAATGGAGGTCTTTATGGATGATTTTTCGGTATATGCTGATTCTTTTTCGACTTGTCTCTCCCATTTAGAGCAAATGCTCCAACGATGTGAAGAAACTAATTTGGTTCTAAATTGGGAGAAATGTCATTTCATGGTTAAAGAGGGTATAGTCCTCGGCCATAAGATTTCCAAAGCCGGGATTGAGGTTGATAGAGCCAAAGTTGATGTGATCGCAAAATTACCTCATCCCACGACCGTCAAGGGAATCCGAAGTTTCCTCGGTCATGCCGGCTTTTATAGACGCTTTATTCAAGACTTTTCTAAGATAGCCCGACCTTTGACCCATCTTCTTGAAAAGGATGCCCCGTTTATCTTCTCAAATGAGTGCATTGATGCATTTAATATCCTTAAAAAGAAGTTAACGGAGGCTCCGATCTTAGTTGCCCCCGATTGGGACTTGCCTTTTGAGCTTATGTGCGATGCTAGCGATTATGCTATCGGGGCGGTCTTGGGGCAACGAAAGAACAAGTATTTTCAGCCGATACACTATGCAAGTAAAACAATGAATGACGCTCAATCTCATTATACGACTACTGAGAAAGAGATGTTAGCCGTTATATATGCCTTTGAAAAGTTTCGACCTTACCTTCTTTTGAAAAAATGCATAGTGTATACGGATCACTCGGCCTTGAAATACCTTATGACAAAACAATATACTAAACTAAGATTAATGCGATGGGTTCTCCTTCTTCAAGAATTCAACGTCGAAATTCGTGACAAGAAAGGCGCGGAGAACCTAGCCGCCGACCATCTTTCTAGATTAGAAAATCCCCATCAAAGTGTTCTCGAGAAAAAGGATATTAATGAGTCATTTCCTCTCGAGACACTTGGGAGTGTATCACATGACCCAAATACCCCATGGTTCGCCGACTTTGCGAATTACCATGCGGGGAATTTCATTAGGAAAGGGATGTCGTCCCAACAAAAGAAGAAATTCTTTAAGGACGTTAAGCATTATTATTGGGACGATCCCTATTTGTTTAGAGTTTGTGCGGACCAAGTGATTCAGCGATGTGTTCACGACAAGGAAGCCGATGAGATTCTTATGGCATGCCACAATGGACCCACGGGGGGACATCATGGTGCCAATTTCACCGCAAAGAAAGTGTTTGATTCCGGCTTCTATTGGCCGACAATATACCGAGATGCACAAGACTTGGTGAAGTATTGTGACTCATGCCAGCGTCAAGGAAAAATTTCACAACGAGATGAGATGCCTCAAAACGCTATTCAAGTTTGTGAAATCTTTGACGTTTGGGGTATTGATTTTATGGGACCATTCCCGTCTTCTAGAGGGAATAAGTATATACTCGTGGCGGTCGATTACTTGTCTAAATGGGTGGAAGCGAAGGTGCTCCCCACCAATGACGCCCGAGTAGTGGTTAAGTTTTTGAAGAGTCTATTTTCCCGATTTGGTACACCTCGTGCTATCCTAAGTGATCGTGTTACTCGTTTTTGTAATGATCAATTTGCCAAAGTTATGACTAAGTATGGAGTTACTCATCATCTTAGTACCGCGTATCATCCGCAAACGAGCGGTCAAGTTGAGGTGTCCAATCGTGGACTTAAGAGGATATTAGAAAGGACCGTAGGTGAACATCGTGCCTCTTGGGCCGATAAGTTAGATGATGCATTATGGGCTTTCCGCACCGCTTACAAAACACCCATCGGGTGTACTCCATATAAGTTGGTGTACGGAAAGGCTTGCCATTTACCCATAGAGTTAGAGCACAAAGCCTATTGGGCCTTAAAACATGCTAATTTTGACCTTAAGACCGCGGGTGATCATCGTAAAATACAATTGAATGAATTGGTTGAATTACGTGATTAAGCTTATGAGAATTCTTTAATCTACAAAGAGAAAACGAAGAGGATTCATGATGCTAAGATTTAGAATCGTGATTTCAATGTAGGAGACCGAGTCCTTCTTTTTAATTCTCGATTGAAGATTTTCTCGGGCAAGCTTAAGACCCGTTGGTCTGGACCGTTCACTATTACCCATGTGTTCCCTTATGGCACCGTCGAGTTATCTCAACCCGTTGGTCCCAATTTTAAGGTGAACGGTCATAGACTCAAGCATTACTTCGGAGGGGACATACCACCCATGGTTGTCCCGGATCTCCAAACTTTCCCCAAGGACGATTGAATTCGGGGATCAAGTCAAGCTACGTGACTCAGTGAACAAAAACAAAGCGCTTCTTGGGAGGCAACCCATGCTTATCATTTCTATCTTCTTTTCTATTTTCTAATAAATAACGTGAGGAGGGGCGACCTCTTCCACTCTTGTGTTTTCGTGGTTGTTTGTGAATGTCCAGGGTTATCCCGAATTATGATGACTCTCGTGCTCGTTGTTTCTCTTCTCCACTCGAGTATCATTCTTCGTTGCTTATGGAAATCCGATATCCAAAAATCTTATCGACTGACGTTATCTTTGGCATAAGTAATAAATGGCCTAGATTTTTGTTAGGATTACCCTTACCTTTGAAACATTGAGGACAATGTTTATCTTTAGTCTGGGGGGGGGGGGTGAATCTTTGATTCGATTTGACTTTGCACTTTCACTTTTGTCGTTTACTCTCGCAACCCCGTTTTTCCTAGAAAATGAAAAAAATTGAAAAATTTTGTAAAATTTGATGAAAAAAATGATGAAAATGTTGTGAAAAATGTACAAAAAAATGAGAAAAAAAAGTTGAAAAGATGTGCAAAAATATAATAAGAATTTTGACACCGTGTTGACTTTCCAGCTGGCGAGAGTAGGAATAAAATTTTGACTTGATCCGGGCGTGTTGAGCCCTAGCTTGTTCCCTTAACCAATGATAATCATATAAGCTTGTGCTAGTCACTCACACAAGGAGCTATAAAACGCGAATTCTTTCTTAAGAATCTGCAAAGTTCCCGTAGTTGACTTTATACATGCGCAGCTTAAAAGCTTTCGCTAGTCTTTTACATAAGGAACTAGAAAATGCGAATTCTTTATTAGAATTTGCATGTTTCCGTATTTGACTTTATATATGCGTGACTGATTATCGGCTAAGTATTCGCGAGTCTCATTATTTGAGAACTTTGAAAATGCGAAGAGCAAGAAATGATAGAGTTTATTTAGAAGTTTGATGCCGTACGTGGAGTAGTTTGTTCTCTTTAGAGCTCATCAAAGGTATTTGTGGCCTTTTGCTCCCATCAGATTGTTTCACCCTATATCTTGTGTATAAATAATTAAAGATATTTAGGTTTTGACGAAATTTAGTTCTTTGTCTTCTTAAAAGAATCTTTGCTTTAAAAATTGGGTACACATCAAGGATACAAGTCAAGAGTATTGTGTTATATGTATGAGGTTTCGGAACTACCCGTTAAAGTTCCTTGGTTATAAGTGAAAAAATTCAAAAAGTGAAAAAAGTGAAGAAAGAAAAGTATGAAAAAAAGAAAAAATGAAAAAGAAAGAAAAAAGTTCAAAAATGAGATTAATGGATATGTGCTTAAGTGTTAGACAAGTTGGTGGCGCGTGAGGTGCATGTATATGGTCCTAGACCGGGCACATTAGGTGCACGTGAGTTTCTCCCCAACTTATGTCTATTATGATGTATAATTCCAAAGTCTTCGTTGTATGTGAATAAGAGTATATGTGTATCAAAAATCCTTGATGTGGACCTCTTTTTTCGGGCAATGGTTCTTGAGAGATGATGAATAACTACTTAGCGTTTTAATTCTTGGTATCTTTATCGGATTAAAACATATTGGAACGAGAAAATATGAAGCAATTCATTTCTCAACTTAATTTAAAAAATTCTAGATACACTAAGATATGGGAGCGAGAGGTTATTTCACAAGTAACTTTTATGGGTAGTGTTGGCATCTAATTTCTAAGTAGGCTGTGATCTCGTTTATAAGTTATAAGCTTAGTTTGGGAGCTTGTGAAAAATAAAGGATGACTGATGAGATGAAAAGTGTACCCGTTTTAAGGGGTCATTTAAGCCCTAATTCGAGTAAATATGATCAAATATTGCCCTAAATCGTTTCTTTTGTCATTTTAGGTACTTTTGAGAAGAATTCTGGAAAACATGCATATTTGGACGTTTTTGGAGCATAAAAGTGAAGAAAACGACAAAGTCTCAAAAGAAGCTGAATTTCCTACCTGACGGCGTCAGAGTCACAAGGTGACGCTGTCAGCCAACGTTGACAAAAGAGTGAAGTCAGATTACACTAGACGCCCTATGAAGAAAACAAGATGTTTTCACCTGATGGCGTCAGGTGTTAAAGATTGTAGGCCGTCAGGTGTTAACTTAAAGAGTGACGGCCCAGAACAATTTAAAGGGTGACGGCGTCAGAAGTAAATATAGGTCATCCGAGAACCCTAGTGGCGGTGAGCTGACGGCGTCAGAACCTATAACCTGACGCCGTCAGAATGTAAAATCTATATATATTTTCCTAATTTTCATTCATTGGTGTGGAACTTTGTGGGGAACTTTTGGTATAAACCCTAAGACGATTTTAGCTGTATTTTCAAGGGTTTTTCACCCTTGAATCCTTCATGTTCAATTAAAGATAAGTCCTCACTTAAATTAATCAATATGTCTATGTGTTGGTTAATTATATCTTATGCTTGTCTTTCAATTAACATGCTAGGCTAGATTTTTCTTGTGTTTGCTTAGATCTAATGAAACCTAACTATTAATTATTGGTTGATTGGTGTGTTATTACTTTGTTGGGATGAATGTTTCATCAATGTTAGGCTTAAGAAAACTGGCAATACTCCTATATGGTAACATGCTTGAACGTCTTAAGAAACATGTAACTAAGGCATACTAGGTTATTAAGGTAGTATTTAACGCATGAGCCACTGTTTACAATCCCTATGATTATGTGTACGCATAGTTGTAGGAGGAGATAAGAGCTCATAGAATTGGGGAGATATGTATGCCACCCCATGAATTGTTAAGGAATACACCCGTCATCCACACAAGTAATACATACCCCAATTAACCGATAAAAGATAGTTAGGGAGTAAGGAAGTCTAAGTAAACACATTTGTCTCCATATAAGTTTTCACAACCTTTTATTTTCTTGTTATTTTATTTTTCTTGCAATAGTAGTTTTTGGGTTAGTTGACTAGCAACTAATTCCGCCCACTCCTCCAAAACCCGAGATTTTACTTGCTTTCATAAAAATATAAAAATACAAAAATAATCTTCCTTCACCTTTAGACCTATTAGAGTAGTTTTTCTATCCTAACGAACACTATTCCCTGTGAAAGAACGATCAATCCCCCGTACTTACCACTACACTATACTACACTGACCAGGTACACTGTCTGGTGGGATTGCAAGCTTCTCAAGATCCCTTGAGAGGTAAAACCTGTTGCGTGGTCGCAATCCTACGCACGTCAATGACGAATTTTATCCGTATGGTCACTTTTCTATGAGTTGTGTTTCTACTCTATGACCCTAAAAGTTATTGCATAATAATGAAAGTTAACATACCGTCACCCGAATAAAGAGAAAAATAAAAAAAAATAGTAGTGTAAAGTTAGTCTACATGGAATAAAATGGAATAACGAGGCGTTTTAGGGAATAAATGATTTTGAAATCTCTTTTGAACATTCTTGCTACTTTTCAAAGTTAGTAAAAAGAGGTTTTAAAATTATTTATCTCAAAAGCGTGATGTGATTACATTGCGTGAGGACACGACAATACCTTAGTCTGGGGGATTTTGGTATGTGTTAATTCACATACCTTTTCATAGCCAAATTGATAAGATCGTTGTAGCTCTTAGACTAGGTCTAATATTATTATCTAGGAACACATAATAATGAAGGCGGAATATTCAAACATAGAATCAATCATTATTTTGAACAAGGTTTTTCATTGACAATCATACTCTAACGATTACAAACTAATTAACATGTTCTACCTTGATCAAGTAGGAAAATATATATAGATTTTACACCAACCCCTAGGCGTTTATCTCCTACGCCTAGGTTACACACACACACCTTTACTAGACGTCTACATTGTGGAAGACTTGAATAATAAAATCCTACACCCTATGTCTCTTTATATAGAGAGATATTAGGGTTTACAAAATACTACGAAGGACTAATAAATAAAACTTCTTTTGCAAGCAAGTCCTTCTCCATCTTTTGTAGAATTCCTTCTTGTCACTTCAAGCCCTTCATGTTTCATTCTTCTTGTTTTGTATCATCAAATTAATAATAGACCCAACAATCTTCCCCTATTTGATGATGACAAAACAAACACCTTCTTGTACGAACTTCCCTAGACGAAGTAGAGAAATTGAGATAATTGAATCTCACCATGAATGAAACAATCTTTTCTTCCCCTTAATCCATGCCATGCCACGCGAACATCTCTTCCAAATCTCTTCCCCTTTTTGTTATCAACAAATAGGGAACATATGCAAATAATGATCTTGACCACCACGAACCAATACCACGCTTCTAATCAAAGCCTTCCAATGTTTCAAATTGCCCTCCATGAAGAACACCAAAATGCTTACGAAAAATGAATCCAAAACAATAGAAAACTCCAACTAGCAGTAGTAATAGTGATCAACAGTAGTAAAAATCAAACACTTCCCCTTGAGTGGTGCATGAACATCAAATGATTAAACACATCATTAGATACTTCCCCTGAAATCAATGTGTTAATCATCTTCATGATTCTTTAAATCTGTAAGCTCCTTGTAATGATTACTGATGAAGAAAACTGAGTATAATGAATTTGATGAAGAAGTAGAACAACCCAAACTTGTGTCTTATGTCTTGTACTAACCACGTGACTCCAAACTCATACAAGAACAACAATAGTATAAGTAGACCGCAACCTCTTGACAAAATCCTCAACGACACTGAGCACTACAATGTAACTCCTTTAAGTGATAGCCAATGTGTGCATAGAGCATCATAAGAAAAATCACACTCTTTGGCTAGATTTATCAAGTCTTTGTCACTTCTTTAACACACAAAAAAGTTATCTCCAAAGTGTCTCAAACTTTGAGATATGATAAGAACACTCATCCAAGAAACTCCACTTCACCTTCAAATAAGTGATAAACAATCTTCTTCGTAATCAATTAATCAAATAAACCAAATAACGAGCCTTTTGAAACCTTTAAGAACAAAACTTCTTCCTATGTGTGTGTAACAAATATCCTTCTGTGTGTGTAATCCAAAACCAATCAAACTCATATGTACTTCCCCTCACTGCTCTTAAATCATGCATATATATTAAACCATAAAGCTCTTTTCTTGTCTCCATAAATCATTCAATCACTGACTGGTCTCAAAACCAACAGGTTTGTCACACAAGCTAGCCACTTGTGAATGGCTAACCGTAACAAAGAAACCCTGAAAGTCTAGAGCACAATACAATGAAATCCTGGAGAGTACAGTGTTTCCCCGGGTCATTAAAGTCCCAACGAGGTTGAAATTGTGTTTTGGGAAAACGTTCTGGAATGAGTGATTTGAGGAAAGTAACCAGATAAAGATTTGGATTGATTTTACACTACTGAAATGATTAGGGATAATAATATTAACAATAACAGGAAACAAATGTGTATAAACGTAGATCAAATAAAAACCAGACACGATTACGTGCTGGGAAAAAGGTGAGTTTTAAGCAAATATAAACTACATGGGGTGAAAATGAAACTTTTACAAACTTATTATTAAAAGAAAATTAAATTAAAAAAAAATATTTTTTTTGATTATTTTATTATTTAATATTAATTAAAAACTATTTTATACTTATAATAACTATTTAACTTAAACTAAATATAATATAATATTATTTTGAAACTAAGAAAATGAAAATTTATTTTTAAAAACTCTGAAATAACTTAAAAATATTATAAAAACTAAAAATATGTATTTTTGTCTTTTTGTGATTTTAATATTAATTAATTACTAGTTAAACTATTTAAACTAATTAAAATAATTTAAATTACTAATAATACTAAAAATGACTTAGAAAATTATGAAATATTTTATAAAACTAATTAACTAATTCAGTAACCTAAAAATTATAAAAAGTTAATAAAACTTATTATTACACTTTTTTATTAATTATTTACTTAATTACTAAATTAAGAACTATTTAATTACTAATTTAATTAAAGATAAATGCAGGGCCTTTGAACAGAAATAATTATGAAAATATCGGTTGTGCTGGCAAGTAAATAATCGTAAGATGGATTATAAAAAACCTATATGCATTTAAGTATAAATAGATGAGCGTAGAGAGTTATAAATGAAGGACAGTAGGCAATTTTTATTTTTGTCATTTTCCATTAGAGAGGCAAATTGAAAATATTTTCTTTATATGTGAGATGTAGAGTATTAATAAATACTAAATTAAAAGAGTAAAAATCTATAAGAAAATTCATTACAAATACTAAAAGATATTTAGAAAATTATTAAAAATATAAAATGAAATGCTTAAAAAAAATCCTAATAAGAAATTAAAAGATAAATAAATATTAAATATGAAGTTAATCACTTAAATTTATTTTGATTGTTTTCTGGTTTTTCTTTTGGAAATCTATTCTAAGGAGCTAAAAGACTAAGAAACTTTTGTGAAAACAAGCGTTCCAAAGCTTAACAAGAACTGGCACAAAAAGCTAAAACAGTTGACTTATTGCTTCCTTAAGCTAGAAATCCTCAGTTAACATTGTGGGTCCACAGGGTGTTCTTCTATAGTGCACACAAGTGAGGATGGACTGATATGAAGCCAAAACAACAAAATTCTATAAGTACCACTGATACAAATGAAGGAACAGAGAAAGGAGAGATTATGTTATTGTTTTAAATTGAAAATGATTGTTGTGAAAGCTCAGGCTTCCACTTTGAGCAAATAAGCCAAAATAAGCACTTGGATACGATTATAACTGTTAGGATAACACGAAATGGAGACAAACTATTTGCAGCTGTCTAGTGGCCCACAAAGGTGTTTAAGCTCAAAAGCTTGGTACCACTTAAAAGGTGGCCAGCTTGTCTGAGTCCCAAAGAACCAGGGGGAGTTAGTGGGGCGCCACTAATAAGCTCTTAATGGGAAGCTGTGTGAAGTTGGGTTGCAAAGCTGTGCACACGAGCAGTTTTCAGAAAAATGGGCTAAAAAGAAAGCAACAATTAAGCATACACAAGCCACCAAAAAATTATAAAAAATCATATGCAAGAAAAGCAGAAAATATCTAATATCCAAAAGCACAATCATGAAACAATCAATATATATATAAACCCTACATGAAATTCAAAGTTATTCAAAAAACTTTTTTCTGAAAAATTTGACTTTATTGAGAAACATGGAATTATCGACTTTTGTTGAACTTAGATCTGATCCTAAATGACATAAATATGATGTATTATGCTAATATGAAGATGAAAAGAAGCTAAAAATTAAACAGGCTTCATCTTGAGCTAAATGCCATGATTATCGTATAAACTTTATAACTTATTTACTCAATAACTAAATGAAGAATTAAAGGAGTTTTGCCTTTTATGAAAGGCTACTGTTCTTCTGCAATGTACCTATTATCTTATTCTCTTAACATGGACTAACTGTACACTGGTCTCTCCCATTTTCAACTTCAAAAACAATCATGAACATATGAAAAGCCCTGAAAACCAAACACCCCTTTTAGTTAACAGATTTGCAATTTTGTGAATCAAAGTTATTTAGACCATGAAACCACCCCAATGAGTTTTGTTTACTGATTTCTAGGAATTATTTTACGCACAGAAACTCCAAGAATGAAACAACAAAACACAGGCTTAACACTAGTATGCAATATGTGACACGTAAACTAGTCGAAATGCAACCAATTTGGATCCAACAATAATCAGCAACACAAGACATTAAAATCATCATTATAACTCATACAACACTAACAAGTCAAAAGGGACTAAATGTAAAACAATTTTAAGAACAATCTACAAGTAATTATGCAAATCATGGAAAAAGGACCTTACATAAGGATCCAAAGCAGAACAAGGTACCCAGGCCATCACATTTCAATCACAACCTATACTCCCCATGGAGTTCAATACCCATTGCCATCCAGAATTTACACACATGCGAAGAGAGAGGGTCTGGGTTTCCATTATGATCTATGTTCTTGTCTCTGTCTGAATTTTTTTATTTTTAACGGAGTTTTTTTTTTTTTTGAATTTAGTTGGTGTGGGGAAAGGAACAAGTTTTAGCTTCTAGAGTCTAATATATGGAGAAACTTTATGAATAAGCTAATTGAGCTCAGTGGAACACTACCAACATCCAATGTATTATATCATAAACTCGCCCATCTACTAACATGAGATTTTTAATGTTGACAGATTTGCAAGATTGTAGAGAAATTAAACTGAACAACTTGAAATTATATCTATAAATTCAATTGAGATTACACTAAGGAAACTGATTACACACTTTGAACTAAGAAATAAATTGAAAACGGGAAATTTTTACACTAAGTCGACATCTATTGCTACACTAATAAACTACTTAATACTTAAACTCCTTTCTTTCTTCTTTTCTTCCACTTTTATAGACCTGTGGTGTTTCTCTTTCTTTCCCATCAATAATAATGGCCATAGGATGAGTGAGAACAATCCTTAGCCCTCCATTCAGTACTTTGGGCGGGAAATTGGAGTTTATGCAATTTGGCCTGTGGAGTGTGGGGAAGGGTGAAGGATAAGGTAGGGGAGTAGTATACGGGTGGTGGAGCGTTGACTGGTTGCAAGTGGTGGTTCAAGTTGGGGCGGCAAAAACCAGGGTGGTATTGATGCAGTGGTATGGGAGGGAAAGGGAGGGGTTGAATAGTGGTTGAGTTTTGTATAACGGGGGAGTTATAAGGGGAGTTGGGCTGAGTGGTTATGTTGGCCAGTTAAAGGATTTGGGCCAAGGGAGTTATAATGTGGTCTGAGGAGAACAAAGATGGGTTGTTTGTTTGTGTTTGGGCTTGGACTGAATTGGATTTGGGTTATTTTACAAGGTTAAGGGCTGCTTTGCTTAAAGTGTTTTATGGAAGCAAGACCACGAAATTTGTAATTTCCTGAAAATATAAGGGGCTGGACAATCGGCATTGTTCTTAAACTTTTGCTTTCACACCAGATATTTGTCAAGTGGTAATATACTAGGGCTTGAGTTTGAATTTTCACTTTTGACAAGTCCTAGGGACCAAAATCTTGCCAAATCTTCAAAAGTTACAGGGACAAATGTGTATTCTTCAAAACTGCCTCCCAGGAGCTAAAAGGTCTATACTTTGGAACTCCAAGGACCCATGTTGAACTTTTCCACCCAAAGATCTAAATCTCAGGGGGCATATCTGCCAATTCTTGACAAGTGAAGAGACCAAGATATTTAATTTTGCCATCACATACCAATCTCTATAAGGACTATCATAGATTTCATTTCTGATTACATAGGACATCCTTACTTGCGAACTTTATATTTAAAATAACATCCTATATCTGATTTAGGTTTACAATTTGTGAAAAGTTGGGGGACAACAACTGCCAATTATGCAACTTTGTTCGTTTTGTTCAACTTGATTTTCAAACATTTTGATCTGAAACTAATAAAACACACTTTTGGAATATTTTCACTATTTATGCAATTAATTGGGTGTTTTTGGATGTTTTGGCAGTATCAATGTGTACAAAAATGATGAGTATTTACACACTCATCAATCAACAGCAGTGCGTTGTACATAAAACACGCACACAGTACTTTGAAACAACATACGCAGTACTATTGAATGAAGTCAGTACTCAAATCCACGCAGCAGATCACCT
>LBNU01036788.1:89329-107312 GCA_014162995.1 Artemisia annua | reverse complement strand
CACGCAGCAGTACTTTGAGAGAGACGAGCAGTACTTTCGAGCAGTACCTTGAAAACAATGGAGCAGTACTTTGAAACGCAGCAGCAGTACTTTGATAAACTTGAACAGCAGTACTCTTGATATAATGAGCAGTACCTTGACAAAACTTGAAGCAGTACTTTAAAATACAATGTTATCTTGATGAATACTGCTTTGACATATCTTCCACCGATCCATAAATGCAAGATACTGACCCATGAATTAAAATTGATATCAATGAACCCCACTATCAATTTATAAATCACCTTCCATGACTATATCAGTACGAGGTAAGAACTTAAATTTAAACCGATAAATCATTAAAGATAGTACAAGGTTAGCGAATTGATGATCGAATATTTTATACATTACCAGTCCCACTCGCAATCCATGATACAATTAATACAAGTACGAGGTTTGTAATACTCGAACCTTGAATAAACAAATCAGCCAATTAGCAAACAATAACCCCACTCGCAATTAATTCTCCATGACACAATGATATTACAAAGTAATCTGCGCCAGAACCAATAATTTAACCCCACACACTGCCGCTCCAAATTGCAAAAACGATTTTCTTCCTTGCCCAATATAATACACGATCTTTAATTCCAAAAGAAATTCATAACCGACCCATAATAAATAATATGAGATTATAATTCTTTTTCTCCACTCAGCGACAATTCTTTAATCAATATTAACTACATCTTCATGGGCCACCAATGATTACGAGGTAAATAAATTACCATACAGCATACGACAAGAACAGTATGTATCTCCACAAATAAATCATGGATGTTAACCCCACAACAATAATTAGTACGAGGATAAAAAGTGATTAGCAAACCATATTAAAATAATATTGCAAGCCTTTCAATTAATAACCCCATAAACCAAGAAGTTGTAGAATTTATAATAAAGAAGTCCGAGGTACACCGTCCTATCAGAATCTCGACCAATAAACGCACCTCAGATCAGTACAAGATTTTAATGCAGTTGACGACAAAGCAATATGAATTACTTCACATTACATATTTTACCATATAACTTTTTGTCGCCACATAAAAAAAAATTGTACCTTATTCGAATAGCTTCTCTTCACCTTGTTGAAACCCTAGATATCACGAGCAACCTTGGCTCTTGATACCAATTGATAAGATCGTTGTAGCTCTTAGACTAGGTTTAATATTATTATCTAGGAACACATAATAATAAAGGCGGAATATTCAAACATAGAATCAATCATTATTTTGAACAAGGTTTTTCATTGACAATCATACTCTAACGATTACAAACTAATTAACATGTTCTACCTTGATCAAGTAGAACACGTTGTCTAAACTAAAACACTAAACCCTAGCCGTTTATCTCCTACGCCTAGGTTACACACACACACCTTTACTAGACGTCTACATTGTGGAAGACTTGAATAATAAAATCCTACACCCTATGTCTCTTTATATAGAGAGATATTAGGGTTTACAAAATACTACGAAGGACTAATAAATAAAACTTCTTTTGCAAGCAAGTCTTTCTCCATCTTTTGTAGAATTCCTTCTTGTCACTTCAAGCCCTTCATGTTTCATTCTTCTTGTTTTGTATCATCAAATCAATAATAGACCCAACACAAATATCGACCCAAATAGACTAATAATGCTAACAAATGCCAAAGAAATATGTGTTTTTGTGTTTGTGATCGTGCAGGTACGGATATTTCAGAAAAAGACAAAAATAGTTTCTGATTTTATTTTTAAATTTCATTTTCAGTTTATTAAGATTTAAAAAAAAAAAATTTGTAGAATAAATCTTTCATTTTATAATTAGTTTAATTTTCTTTTATTAAATAAAAATACATAAATAGATTTTAATTCATATTAAATAAATAAAAAGTAAAAAATATAATTTTCTTTTTCTTAAAATTTTCTTTTATCAATTCAAAGTTTTAAAAATTTCTTTTTAGCCCGTAGGTTTAGTCTAGCTTAAAATTTACATTTTAATTTGTTAAGTAGACGTTATTTTTAGTTCACGTTTATGTTTTTGTCGTTTGTGCTTTATGTGCTTGTACCTTTTGCATGATTACTTGGTTTTGCTTGTATTTTCATATAAATAGTGTTAAAATTCAAAAATATTCACTTTTCACTTTTTCACAACACGATTTCACGAATCGTTAACCACGATTCCATTCACCTTCACACGGACCACAACCCAGGTCTTGCTTATTCGTTGAGCAATACTTTGGACTATAAATATTACATATTGATTTTAAACCAATCAGCTAGGAAGTTTAGTGCAGTGCGTCACTGGGTCCATGACGTCTTGTCTTCAATACCAGTGTTACCTTAGTAACCACCAGTAGCGTATGAATTGAACCCGGTTTCTGCCCTAAGGTTTAATAATTGGAGGGCTATTTCTTTTCACCCTTTCTCATCACATTTCTTTTTAATTCTTCAACCCCTTCAGCGCTTACCGAGATTTCATTACTAGAACCTTGTTTGGGTTTGTTCCAGTCCTAGCTCCATCTCAGTTGGCACTCTTCCCTTATCTCACTTCTATTCTAAATAGAGGATTGTCCCTGGGAATATCCCTCCGGTTCTGGTTGGATCATGGGAACTAACACCTAACGTTACCATCCTTATAACTCCATTGCATTAAGTAAAATGGTCGGTCTTTGGTATTCCTCCACAATTACCATCATAGATCATTCGCTCCCCCTCAATATTTGCATCGATATACGAAATAGTTTTGGCACATATTAGAGAGCCAATACTTGAGTCCAAAAGATCACATTTTATCAGATTTCATATTTAAATCACATTCGCTCCCCCGATCAAAAATTTCAAACCTTTTGAGATTTGTAATCCCAATTGATTTAAATGATTTAGAAAAATTTAAGGGGAAATGTGGTCTAATTTTAATATACCCTGATAATGGAACATCACGATGCTCCCCCTCAATCTATGAGGGAGAATGTTAGTGTCAGATATGATGAGTTTAAAAATGATTTGGAGTTTAACGAGAAACTCAAGAAAAATTCATATATAGACACATAACCACACATTTTTATTCATTGCTTGAACCGAACAGAGATGAATATTTGATGATCGAAAATAAAATTTGAAATCACTCTCCCCCTCAATCTATGACCATTTGTAAAAAAAAAAAATTGAACCTTTTGTCATAGATTGAGTGGCAAATTTTAGTCCCACTGATTTTCAAATAATGTTTTAAACCAACATTTTAGATACAAAATATTTTTCTGAAGAATAATAGATGGAAAAATATTTGTTTTAGTAAAAGAAGACTTCTCTTCTTAATCAAGAAATAATGCACTGAAACGTACACTAGATCGAGGGTGCACGGATGTAACGTAATCCATGCCCGGGTGAGATTAACCCATTGTTAGGAACAACCATCTTTTTGGCGACGTGTTTTACTCATTTTGAAAATTGGGTTGCTATCTGAAGTAATAGCAAGCCATTTAGGCATGTTTTGAAAACTTTTTGAACTTCTATTCGAACTTCATTTAAAGACCCGTGCCATTATTGAATGACATTTCTAGGACCGTAAATGTTATCGATGCCAGAAGACATGCCTTGAAAAACTATTTTTGGTATTTTCAATTTTTTTGATTTTTATAGTTTTTGTTGGATTTATATTATTCTTATTTTCTTTTTGGAAAAAATATTTACAGAGTGATTTAGTGCTCGTTTGGTTTTAAAGAATGGTTTAGCGATGCACTTTCCTTTCATTGAATTCCAACGAGGACTGAAAACCGGTGTTTCATTTTGAAATAACACTCGTGGAATTAATGGAGATTTAAAACTCTTTTTCCGTTGAAAAGTTGATTGAGAAACCCGGTGTTTCTCTCGGAGTTTTAAAATCTAAAGAAGAAGATTTCCCCCTAAGATTATGTAACACCCCCATTTTTCATAGATCACAGCGGAATTTGATCTGGGGGTATTACTTCATTGATACAAAGACAAGATAATAGAAAACGACTCGAAAAGAGACATTTTTGAAAAAAGTGTTATCATTCATTTATTCATCAGAGTTTTTACTAGTAAAAGATATACTTTTACCAAAAGAGAGGTCCCTAAGATACGTTTTTAAAGCAAAAGAAAGTGAATGATAACTATTCTGGACGTCCTCATGTCTAGTGCTTCTCCGTGCCAGGGTTCCTAAAGAGCTCAATTACCTAGGATAACATGCTTGAAGGTCAACACTAAGGTTGAGTGAGAGTCATAGGTTTAAGTATATATAGAGTGAATACAAGTTCCACAGGGTTCAGCTTAAACCCTATGTGTGGAAAAGTTTTAGAGAGAGAAGGTATATTGCACTAAGCTCATGAACCACACGTTAACAGTCCAGATCATGGGGTCTGCAGACCAAACCATGATGGGACGGGAAGGATAACATGCCAAAGTTAATCCTTCAGAGGGTTCAAATATAATACTTATTGGTGCCTTTAGAAAGGGCAAACCAACGGGAGTTGTGAAACTCCAATAGATCTATCAATTATATTTGCGTTCACTCGCAAGTGATTAGATTCATGAATTTAGTTGTGTAGTGGTGGCAGATAGTTTACTCGTGCAATAACCAAAGAAAAAGACTTGTATTCGATTTAAAGCATGTATCCCCCTCACAAGGTTGTAAAGCATTTAAAAGAGTGAGGCTATGAACTCACATGGGTCTAAGGTAAGTAGGGTAGGGGTTTAGACAGCTCACTCACGTATCCTGGGGGTAGTGTAGGTGTGTGTATGTCAAGTCCTAGTTTAGGTTTTTAAGTTTTTCAAGTAATCACTCTTAGGGTTTCTAGATATAACATAACACCATTCAGGCCATCATAATCCAGAAATACATACTCCTCACATGAAGCTCCCTAGTATTGTATTATGTTACTTAACATAATACCGTTCGGGCCATCATAATTCAGAAGTACATATCCCTCACATGAAGCTCCCTAGTATTGTGTCATGTTGTTATTAGATATTAGATATAACATAACACCGTTCGGGCAATCATAATCCAGAGGTCATGTAGTAAACGTTTGAGGAGCCAGGGCACTTTAAATCGTAAACCTAGCAAACTCGTCAAAACGAATACCCAAATGAAACCCCTCACATGAAGCTCCCTAGTATTGTGTTATGTTGTTAGCTAAAAATAGGTTTTTGATAATTATATGAAAATAGTCCGTTTATACCCTTCAAGTTTACATAGTTACAATTCTACCCTAAACTTTCAAATATAAACATATTAAGCATTTAACTTTCTAAATTTCATATAATTAGTCCCTATACTTATATATATTAAATTAATGATAGAAATAGTCCTTAAACTATATAAATTTCAATATTTACCCTTTATACCCTTAACTTAACAATATTTGCAAAACTAGTCCTTATAAGTTTATAAGTCTTTTACTTTCTATCCTAGGGTTTTAGAATTATGCAAAAAGGGTCCTTATACTTATTACTTCTAAGAAATGTCAAAAATAGTCCCTAGATTTCATATTTTCAGAAATTTACCATATATACCCTTATGCATGAAAACATTTGCAAAACTAGTCCTAAAATCATGTAAACTATATTTTTATGAAACAAAAGGGTTTCCTAGCTTATGGTTAACTAATATATACTTAACTAAGTCTCCTAAATCAGATTATAGCACAAGTTAAGGCATGATAGCATATAAACATGTATTTTTCCAAAATTAGGGTTTCTAAATGGAATCGACAAAATGAAAATGATCAAGGCTCATTCAAGGGTTCTAAGGCATATCCTAAGTATCATAGGTCAGTACTAAGACTATTAGAATCAAAGATTAAGGCTTACTTGTTCGTGGGAGTCCTAACGTGAGATCTAGGGTTTCTTCAACTAGAAATGGGTCTCGACTAGTATCTAGGCTACACTACTCGACTTCTAAAGCTTCTAGGGACTTAGTACTATAGAATATATGAGGTAGAGAAGAGAGGGGAGGTGTGAAGTGAAAGGGAGGGGAGGTTGTGCTATTTATAGGGTGCGTTTGGTGTGTCGAGCAAGAAAGAAGAGAAGAAGGTGGCGAGGAGGGGGAGGTGACTAAGCTAAGCTACTAGGTGACTAAGGTGGGCTAGGAGGGTGACTAAGGGTGGCTATGGGTAGCTAGGGGGCTGCCTAGGCCGGTTGTGGTGATGGTGTGAGCCGCGGGTCAAGGTGGTGATAAGGAGGTGATCCACCTCCTTGTGTNCGAGGAGGGGGAGGTGACTAAGCTAAGCTACTAGGTGACTAAGGTGGGCTAGGAGGGTGACTAAGGGTGGCTATGGGTAGCTAGGGGGCTGCCTAGGCCGGTTGTGGTGATGGTGTGAGCCGCGGGTCAAGGTGGTGATAAGGAGGTGATCCACCTCCTTGTGTGCTAGCTAGGTAGGTGCTAGGGTGTCTACTTGGTGTAAGAAAGGTGCTAGGGTGCTAGGTTGAGGAGCTTGAGTAGCTTAAGTAGCTTAGTTTTAGGTTTTAGGTTTAGTTTATACTTAGTTTTGTCTAGTGAGAGATTAGGGTTTAGCTTAGGGTTTAGTGCCTAGATTAGGGTCCTATGAATGTTTAGTGACTAAGATTAAGTCCTAGGAGGCTTATACTATGTGGTGGTAGCTTATGGTAAAGATTTAGGATAGTTTAGACCTAATTCCGGGACTTTATGACCTAATTAGGGTTTTGTGCTTAAGGGACTTGTACTTAAGTTCTATGGTGCTGTACTATGGTCTAGGAGGTCTAATATATCCTAAAGTTGCTAATTTAACTCATACCTAAGCCTTGAACACTTTCAAACTAGTTTAGATAAGCAATTAGGGTTTTAGAGATAACCGTAAACACGTAAGGTGCAATTAGGGTTTCTGATAAGTATAGTATACTAGAGTGATAGATTACTTAGTGAAAATGTGTTTATAACCTAGACTTGACATATTGGGATGTTTACATGATGTAAACATAGTGGTGTTGGGCATAGGTGGATACGTGAGCTTGTCTAGAGGTCATATAGGTAATAGTGATATAGTAAGGCAAAAATTTTACTCGGGAAATAGATATAGGTATAACGAACCTAGATAATGCTCAGTGAGGGCCTAAGTTAAGTTATTAAGGCTTTGCTAACCTATGGGAAGCTAGTAGGGAAGTTAGTGGGTTGCTACAGATTGAACCACATGGGTTCTTTTTGAAGATTTGTTTTTGTGATAAATGGAAATATTCCGGCATTTGAGACGTTGAAAGCAGTCATTCTTATAATGCATCGAAATCATTACAGATTTTGAAAATTTGAAAGATTATGAACGACTTTGCTTTAGTCTCCACACATGCTTTACCGGTGTAAAACGACGGTGTAGAGTTTGAAAAACATGTTTCTCATCATTTGAATCCTGTTTCAAGTTTGGCCTTTCGACACATTAGCCCTTTGACCTCTCTCATCCCTCTCATGATAATATCTACTTGATTTTATACTTTACAGAACGCTCACGAGAGATTGGTGCAGCAGAGATCAAGTGAAAATATGCAACTACATGAACAAAATAGTTTTGAACACATTTCCTCCTCAAAATGTGTTTCATAAGAAACATTTAGACCATAGTTGAAATTTTGAAGAAATACATCTTGACTTTAAATGGGATGACATGTACTTGCTCACAGAAAATGCATTAGGCACAAACAAGCATATGGATGAATAAAAAACTCATTCTAAATCTTCCTAATTGCTCAGAATGCTCAATTTAACACACAAGATCACAGAATAATTCATTCATTCACTCGAAATTTTCCGATTATTATCATAGTTTGGGGTTATGATTTGAGACTTTGCACGTACGCTAGAATCACAATGCATGAATATTGTACAAACAAACGCCCTAATAGTAGCAGCAAATACATCTACATCTTTAACCCTAAATCACTTGATTTCAAACCTATGTTGTTTCTAATCAAGCAAACACCCGCCTTTCTAAAAAAAATCAAGCAAACACCCAATCAAGTATTCTTTAGTGTTCTCTAAAGCTATATGAATTATTTAATTAGACTAAAACACATCAAAGAGAAGTTCTCCAATCGATAATTACATAAACCCTAGTTTCAGATTATGCCTTTATGATTATTGAAATCATTTGAAACATTTTAGGGAACAATTAGTCAACAACCATGAAGAAATTAGAAACTCACAATCATGGAAATTATCGATGATCAAAAATCGTTAGTCTAAATCGTTGAGGTTTTCAACTATGTGTGATACTTTTGAGAGCATTTTTAATCCGAATGATGAAGAAAAAAATTTTCTTGAAGAATTATGATAAGGTGTGCAAACTTCATGATGTTGTGAAAATTTTCTCCCCCTCAAAAACATGTTCCATTTTGAAAATGCAAAGCAAAATTTGTTTTAATGGAGGAACATAGTTTTGAAGGTAAGAAGTTTGCACACATAGAAAGAAGATTCTTTTTGTAGTTTTTTGAAAATTTTGAATTTATTTTATTTTATTTTGTATATGAAAAAATATTTACAAAAAACTTTTGGTTTAAGATATGTGCAAATTATATTATTCAATTTAAGAAGATGTTGACCTTAATACCGAAATGAGGATATCGTTTTGCACATTGTAAAAGTCAGTAGTCAATATCTCTTAAACTTTCACCACCAAAGCATTCGAGGCTCCTGAATAGTCGTTTGAACTTGTGCCTTCTCAATGTGATGCTTTGGTAGCTTCCCCCTAAATCGACAATCATCTTCTTGAGACCACTTCCCCCAAGTAGTTGAAGTGATGCAAACAGTCTCATTGTATGAAGCTCAAAAACCCGAAGAGAACGATAACACCGAAGTAACATGTTGAAACACTGATCATCTCTGCGGTTATCAATCCGGGAATAAATGATTAAGCCCGATCACATGACCCTATTGAGTGTCCTCGATGTGCACATTACTCTGCGGTTTTGAGCAGTTGTCTATTCGGGGGAACAAGATATCAACATCTTCATTTCACCAAATGCATTCCAGTTATCTTACATATAACAACTCAGTCCATAATGTACACATGTACCGAGCACAAGTTGAAACAATAACACCAAAGTAACAGGTTGAAGCACTGATCATCTTTGCGGATATCAACTCCAGAATAAATGATTAAGCTCGATCACATGAACTTGTTGTGCGTCCCTGATGTACACATTTCTCTCCCCTGGTGGTTGCGATCTCATTGGAATCAGCATAACATTGTGTACATGAAGCATTAACCAGAAGCACTTTACCATAAATCATATCAGCTCGTAAGAAGATGTCAATAAGCAATATCATCTCACGCTTCAAATATTCTTTTCATATTTCTTCCTACTGAAAGCTGAAGTAATACATACCACAAGTATCAAGAGACCACTTCCCCTAATTAGTTGGAATAATACACCAAAAGCCACGAGTTAAAACACTGAGTTTCTCTGTGGTTATGACATTTGTCTTCCCGAAATAACTTCAATTAAGAAGAAGTATTAAGTTTATCATGTGTATTCATTGTGCGTTCAGATGTATCTCTCCTTCCCCCTTGCTGGTTTTGATACCTCAGAATCAGCAACACATTTTACGTACATATGCTTGAAATCTTGTGAGAAGAACAAAATTGGTTCAAATGTATCCTATAAGAATCAACTTCTACAGAAACTCTCACTGACTATCTTTATCAACCTATATGTAGGAAATTTGAAGTGACCACTGATGGAGGAAACCCGATATACCAAACTTAAAACTAAAGTAGAATTCCCAAATTCGTTACTTAAGCTTGCACTGTTGTTGATTAAGGAACGATGTAGAAGAAAACCTCTAAGTACCCTAGACACTCATCTAAGAGCTAAATTAAGTACAACACCTCTTGAGACTATCCACATCTGCATCTGTGTGTGACACTGAGCACTACAATGTAACTCCTTGAAGTGATAGCTATAACCCGTGAGTACTACAATGTAACTCTTTCCATCGGGTATAACTAGATAATCCAAGTCCCAATCATAAATTTTAAGAGTTCAAGCAAGTCATCAATCGATAGATGAAGTCTCGATGATGAAATAAGTAGACGCCTTCGTAAAACCCACTTCAATCTCAATTAAGGGATGCCAAATAAACCCTGTGATCACTTGACATTCCATGATCAAATTCTTAGCCGTTTTGACATTTTAGCTGACATTTTCCTTTATGTTCTTGTGGTTGATTAACAGAGTGCACATTGGAAGTAACAACAATCTGTGATGAAAGAGATTCTTCAAACCTTGGTATTGGGAAAGGAATACCAAAGAACAGATCATTATTCATGTGTACAACTTCAATATCTTGAGAGTCATTATCAACACCTTGAGGAATAACTGGAGATTAGGTTTCTTGAGCAGTCTGAGTTGTACTTCTAGATGGTACATCTTGATCAATGGAAATTGAAGAACGTGAACTGGTTGAGTCAGCAGGAACTAGAGCATGAGCTACAGGAACTGCATGATCAACATTCGTTGGAGGTTGGAAGTATTCATCAAACATAAATCCCAGTTATCCTTAGAGAGTGGAACATTAGGTGTTGGAGGAGAGTCGTATGACCATTTTTCAAACATCAATAAACATGTTGTTTATTCACACTTCTCCCCCTCAAAAATTGCATATGAGGTTTCCATTTTTGAATGAACAAGTGAATAAGACTACAATCAAAGGTAAGTGGATCCACTTGATGTCTAACGTACGTCGATCCACTTTTCACACTTCCACTTGATGTCTAACGTACGTCGATCCACTATTCACACTTCTTCCCCTCAAAAATTGCATTTGAGTTTGCCATTTTTGATTGAGCAAGTAAATAAGAATACAAACAAAGGTAAGAATAGCTACTTGATGACTGAACGAGCATGGAGAAAGCATGAAGCTTGTTGATGAGAATGGTCATAAACAAGAAGATGTCTCTTCTTCCAAAGATAAGGCGCACTGAACTGTACACCTTTCTTTTCTTTGAGGAACGGGGATTGAAGTGTTTTCAGCAGACGCCATTGTTGTTGAAGGGCGAGGCCTGAACTGATGTGAACAGACGTCATAGTCGTTGAAGAACGAGGCTTGAACCATTGTGTTCAAACGTCATTGCAGACGTACATCAACTGTGACATTCCTGATCTCCTAACTCAGGAGAAATTCGTGCTTTAGACATCCAGACTTTGATTCTTCCCATGTAGTGAATGATCAATGTACCTGCAACTGAATAAGGACTACCTGCACTAACATTACAAACTTGATTGCATATATATGGGTTAGTGACATCGGTATCCAAACCCTTGGTTGTTACACGGTCAACCATGGTTTTACCATCGGTAAGCAGCTTTCTGGTAGGTATCCACTTAAGTCCAACATCCTTAAAAACTCTACCAGTTGGTATCCACTTATGGCAAGGTCTAGGATTTTTAAGCTTCTTGTGCATATTGTAAGACTTATCGTTATTCCTAGTCTCCGAAGATTTACCAGTTTGTATCCACCTAGGAGAGGTTGTAGGTTTGTATTGCTTCTTATGCATTGTGGATGACTTACTGTAAATCCTAGACTTAACAGGTTGAACCTTAGTTGTGTTCCTCAATAAACTAGGAGGCATCATACAAGGTTGTGAACCTAAGATTCCATCCTTATGAAGTAGTGCCCTTTTCCTAGCCTTTTCTAGATCATAGTTCGTATACAAGTCATTTATATCATAAGTGTTTTGAATCTTGATGCTCGGTTTCAACACTATTTTCGAACTAATCCTAGAGGAGCTGGGAGTAGGAGTGGCTACATGTTGAGGTTTAACAGAACTAGAAGCAATTATCTTAGGGAAATAATGTGGAGTGACTTGTTTTGTCAAAACTTGTTCCGCATCAACTTGGGAGGCAAACCGTGTTTTTGAAAGTTTTGGTCGTTCAGATCTAAATGCAGTCAGTTATCTAACAACTGATTGGTTTCTATTGGATTGTGAAATTGGTTTTCCCATGATTGATGGTTTTGCAAACTTAGTGTTCACACTATTCCCTGTTGCTTTTCTTAGCTCGTTCTTTAATGCAGTGATTGTGAAACTCTTGTCCAGAAGTTGAGCTTTGAGTTCATCAATTTTGACCATCAAAGATGTTGTTCGTTTTACAGTTCTAGTCCTAATTTCTTTGATTGAGTCACCTAGGTCCTTTTGATGCCTTTTCAAAGACTCATTTTCCTTAAGTAATTTAGCCACATAGATTGACAATTTAATATTTCTTATCTTAGTTGCATCAATGTCCTGGTTAGTTCCGACTAAATTACTTTTCACATTCATATCAGAGATATGTTTCTTCAAATTGTTGGTAGTTGAGTTTTTGGCTTGAAGCTGAGCTTTTAACTCATTTATTTCAAAAAATTCACGAAATTCAGGAAATTCTGGATTTTTACATGATTTCTTAGTTTGAAAACTTTCTTCCTTTCTTTGTATTGCAATTTCAAGTTATATGTTAAGTTATCTACATGTTCAACATTTTCAATAGTTAGGGAGTCTTGAGAGATCGTACCTTTGCCTATGATTTTTCCACGACGATCACTACCAAAAATAACGTTACCTCCGTTGTATGCTTTGTATGTAGAGAATAATTTGCGATTCCCCGTCATATGTCTTGAGCACCCGCTATCTTTTACCCATTCATCGGGTTCCAAATTAATTCCTAGGCATATTTCATTTGATGCTTGAGCGACAAAACATTCTTGTTTAGTATTTTTGTCTTCATCATCAAATCTTTTCCTTCGGATTGTTCTTCTTCTATCTTGTGCTCTTTGTCTCTTTTTAATAAGTCTTTTGAACTCTTTAACAACCTTTGCATATTCTTCGTCTTCACTTTCGGAACTAGAATCGTCATCGTCACTTAGTTCCTTCTCGGTTGCCATCTCTACACGTTCTTCTTGTTCATTCTTGTCATGACTCGTGTTGCCTTCGGCATCATTACCTTCACACAAAAAATTTGAACTAGTAGCACTTGTACTCACTTCAACTAAATATTTGTCTACTATACTTTCTTTTGCTACTAACTTATGTGCAAGTTTTTCTTTGGCTTGACATTCTTCTTGATGATATTTTGAAAGACTTTTCCACATGTCGTTTGCCGTTTGACAAAAAAATACTCTTTCATACTCAACTCTTGGTAGAGCTTTGTATATAATGAATTTTGCCAAGTTATTTTGTTTTTCAAAAATAGTATTTATTGATTGAATATCACCAATTGAAATGACATGCCAAAGATCATAGTCTATTGATTTCACATAACTTTCGAATCGATTTTTCCATTCAAGAAAACTTTCATTTTCAAGAAATGGTGGTTTGAAAACAATTTTCCCTTCTAAATATTTTTTCATTTCCATAGATCGATTCAAGTTTTAAAATACAATATATTTTAAAAATCTTGTTTGACGTGGCTCTTGATACCAATTGTGGAAAACTAGAAGGGGGGGTTGAATAGTTTTACATCTTTTTAATTTACAAAAGTTTGGTTAAAAAAAAACTTCGATTCCAATTTTATGTGATCTCAACTTGCAATTATAAACAACAAAGTCTACTAATGAATATAATGGCAAACATGCAAGTAAGTAAGTAAAGAGATAAAGATAGAAAGATAGCACCGTGAGACAAAGGATTAATAGTGGTTCGGCTACGAATCTCCTCTTCGTCCTACTCCACTCCTCGAGCACCCAACTCGAGAGTTTTCTTCACTATGTCAACAAGTTCCCTTATGGCGGAGAAAACCTTACACAACTTTTGCTTACACCAATTAACGACACTAAGCTAAATGTCGGGTTCTAATTGTAGCTAGAACCAATCTCACACCACTACACAACTTAGCACGACTTCTACACAACTTGTACACACCAAAACTTTTTCACTACTTCACACCACTTCACTACTTCTTCTTCTCTACACAACTTCTACTTCACCTAGATCTACTTATTACAAGCACAACACAACTTCACAAATGATTTACACAATATACAATACTAATCTACAATACTTCTTAAACTTGATGTTGAAGGAGTATTCTTCTCTTGCACTTTGGATGAGGAAGGATGAGGAGGGATTGAATCACTTGAAACAAAGATTAATAATCTTATGATCAAAGGGTTTAGATAGATGTTTGGAAAGGATTGGAACTGAAAATATTCGTGCAAAAGGTGAGGAAAAATACCAGGTTTGAGGTAGTATTTATAGGCAAAAGATTCTGACAACAGGAGCGTGCCGGCCCCCTTAAATGGAGGCCGGCCCCCTTAAAATTAAGGGGGCCGCCCATCTGTAATGGCCAGAATCTTTGTCTTTTTCTGGGGAAAGTTTATTTGGTGAAAAACTAACTGATTTTGGTTAAAAATTTGAATTCATATATTTAGTATGATTTAAACATTTTCCTTTATTACCAAAAATGTTTTTCAAGAATATATAATATGTTTATATTATTTAATAAACTTTGTAATATATAAATAAACATCCCTTTGATCATAAAATGTATTAGGCATTTGTTTATTCTTACCTTAAGTGATTTAGTTGGATAAGATGATATAAACTAACTTAATACTTGTTTACGTAGTAATTTTACGTTTAATGTTTTTACATTTTGTGATCGTCAAAACATAGAGATATCGATAAATATAAATAACGTTTTTATGCATTATTTATATCAACAATCTCCCCCTTTTTGATGATTACAAAATCTAAACTCATTAAAACAAAAATTAGTATATATACAAGTATTTTAGTGAGTTTATATCAATTCTCCCCCTTTTTGTTAGCATCAAAAAGGTTATCCCGATGAGCTTGGAGCTCCCCCTTGACGTATACTCCCCCTCGTTTCGAGGTCATAAAGTAAATCGAGATATGGAAAGCTTGCAAAAATATTTAGAGCACACAATGCATATAGAACAAGTGAACTAAATATAAACATGGCAATAAAAATTTAAAGGCATTCATTAATAGAATTATTAAATTAGATTATGTGAAAGACATAATCTTTAGTACATAAGCATACATTTATGCTTTTCTTAGTAAACTACACTTAAGAAGATACTAAGTTGCCATCTTGGGGTCACTTGGACTTGCTTGGTTACAAAAGGTTTTTGGTGATTTTATTTGGAAGCATGGAGGTTTGGTTTAGTAGTTTGATGGTGTAGGGTATGGAGTATTAGATGGTGGTGATGTTGGTGAGGTTATAGTAAGTAGATGCTCAATCCAAGTGAGATGTTCATTGAGAGCAAGGGTTTGTTTTTGAAGAAAGATGCAACAAGGACAATTGTTAACATGATTCTCAAATTGGGTCAAGTTGTTGGATGGTGATGAGTGAGCGGATGAAGGATGTTGATCCAATTTGCTTTGAGTAATGTGCAAAGCAAGAAGAGCATTGAGCTCATGAGCTTCTTTGAGCTCTTCAACGAACTTTTTATGTTTGGAGGTAGGTGATGATGGTGAAGTTGGATTGTGATTGGGGATTGAGGTTTGGTCATGAAACATGGGATCCATGTTTGGATGAGTGTGATGGTTGTTGTTTTGAGATTGAGTATGAACCTCAAAAGGGTCATTTGGTAGAGTTGAGTGAGGTGAATGTGGGATTTTATTTGTGAGAGTGATTGTAAGGTTGTCTTGTTGATGCAAAAGGGTGGTTTCATTTGGGTAAGTTGGAGGATTACATGTTGGTTGGTTAGAGACAACATCATTTATTGAAGTGGATTTTTGACATGTATCAAGCTTTCTTCTCCATACGGGTTTGACGGAGATCTTAGCAACTCTTGAAGGCTTGGATCTTGGGTGATTAGGAGAGGACATGATGGTGTGAGTAATGATTTGTGATGATGAGAGGTATTTATAGTGTGATGATTTTGTGTTTATGGAAGGATAATATGTGTTGGATTTGATGGACAAAATGTGTTTAAGTATTTTGGGAAGTGAGGAATCAAAATAGTGTGAAAGGGCTAAAAAGCAGAAAGCAAACAGGAAGCCTTGACCTTCAGGTGGCCGGCCCCCTTAATTAGAGGCCGGTCCCCTTTATTTTAAGGGGGCCGCCCAGGCCCAGGCTCACAGATTGCCTGAAACAGGTTTTTGGTAAAGGTTTTCCAGAAAGATGTTTGTTTTGAGGTTTGGTTTTGGGCAAGACCAACTCTTTAGGCAACTAGGCAAGTATCTTCATAGTGGATTTTACATGAAAAGCATACATGCAATCAAATTAACATATAATCACAATTAAGCATGCATATTAAGCCAATAAATCAATTAAGCAATTAATTTTACTTAAAGCAACTAACTTAAAGTGAAGGCACCTATTAGTGGCAAACTAGTGATGGAACAAATGTGACAATGATGTTTGATATAGCAACAATATATATATGGTATATATATAAGTAGTATATCTCCGAGGATAGCACGGGTAAATATGTATCCCCGGGTCGTATTTCCCAACGAAGGCTGAATGGAGTTCGTGAGTTCGTGATCGTGAGTCGTGAAGTGAATGTGAGGGGTTTATGGGGAACCCTAAGCTACAATTATACTACGAGAAATAAAAATGCACAAATAAGAAAGCACGTAACCCTAAGACGTAATTAAAACCTAAAAACGTAACTAAAACGTAAACGCGCAAAATAAAAAGTGAATTTAAGGTATTACTACTCCTACGGGTGTGAAAATGATTTTTCTACGTTCTAAATTACAAAAGAAAATTTAACAAAAAGAAAAATATTATTTTGACTTTTTATTTAATTATTATTATTTAAAAACTATTTTTAACTATTTAAATTATACTAAAATACTATTTAATATGAAATAAACTAGAAAAATAAAAATTAAATTTTTAAAATTCTAAAATAACCTAATAATAATTTTAAAACTGAAAATATTTTTTTGGATTTTTTTTATGAATTATTATTAATTAAAAAGGATTTAAAAATACTTAAAAACTAAATTAATTATTATAAATAGTAAACGACTTAGGAAAATTATGAAATTTTTCAGAGAATTCCAAAATATTATTAAGAACCTAGGAAAAATAAAATTTTGTAAAAATAATGTAGGATACTAAATAAGTTCACAAACACGAATCTAACTTGTGGTATGGATCATCGTTTATGTGTAAGAAAGAAAAGAAGAAATGTAGAGAGAAAAAGTTAGAGAGAGAAAGAAAGTGAAGCCTTGAGAGAAAACCAAAAAAAAGAAAAAATAGATTATGAGAAGGCTTACCCTCTCCAAGGATGGAGAGGGTATTTATATGTACATGGGTCTTTGCCACTTGGGCTGCGGATCAGGTATACAGTGAGTAAAGACCCGTCCTTCTTCCGCGAATACTAACTACTTCTATTCTACGTTTTACTAACTATTGTAACTACTACGAGCTAAACAATGCTTAATCATATCTGGGGTGACCGAATCTTTCTTATACAAAAATCGTATTCCTAACAATCTCCCCCTAAGGGAGGTCACCCCTGGAAATAAATCTTGAATTCTTGCATTGAGATCTCTGTAGATTCTTTTGTAGCTCGTAATTGTTGATTCTTCATTGATAATCGACTCAAGATGACTTCCTTGATGTATATGATGATCTTTGACTTTGCTCTTCGCTCTCCATCCAAATAATTAGCTTCAAGTCATCTTTGAGTGAATGTGTCTCTTTGTGATGTTGTGATTGTCTTTGTGTTGTCATGCTTACACTTTTCTGGATCATGATCTTCTGCATCAGAGTTGTGGAAGCATAGTTGATGCCCATTCCTTGATCATGATGTCTTTATATTTGTGGTTGAAGTGTAAGCATGAGATGATGAATCTGCATCTTTTCAGCAATCGGCATCAATCGTCGGTTTCTTTATCTCAGGTGTGAATACGCCTTGCACATCTTCCCAACCAATGACCACCCCAGAATACACTCCTTATAATTGAGTAGATCAATCTACGGTTGAAAAGTGTCTGACGAACTCACTTGAATAGATGTTGGTAAATTCTTCCTCTATT
>LBNU01036788.1:20521-81697 GCA_014162995.1 Artemisia annua | reverse complement strand
AGTACAAAGTACAGCGTTATGTTCGCTGACCAGATGTACTAACCGCTAGTACTTAACCGCTGAAACCCAAACTAACCGCTGCGAAGAACACCTTAACGTAGAGCAAACCGCTGGCAAGAAAAAAGTTCCAAAACCACTCGTATACTTCACAGACGTTAGATTTAGCCCAACCAACTGATAAACTAGATGAATCTAACCCCTCTAATCCTAGAAGTACAAGAAAGAACACAAGAATCACCACGAACAAGCTCAAAATAAGTAAAAACCACCCTAAACTAATAAAAACCAAAACAAATCATACACCACAAGTCCTACAATCCCTAGGATGTAAGCATGGCTCTGATACCAATTGTAGGATACTAAATAAGTTCACAAACACGAATCTAACTTGTGGTATGGATCGTTTATGTGTAAGAAAGAAAAGAAGAAATGTAGAGAGAGAAAGTTAGAGAGAGAAAGAAAGTGAAGCCTTGAGAGAAAACCAAAAAAAAGAAAAAATAGATTATGAGAAGGCTTACCCTCTCCAAGGATGGAGAGGGTATTTATATGTACATGGGTTTTTGCCACTTGGGCTGCGGATCAGGTATACAGTGGGTAAAGACCTGTCCTTCTTCCGCGAATACTAACTACTTCTATTCTACGTTTTACTAACTATTGTAACTACTACGAGCTAAAAAATGCTTAATCATATCTGGGGTGACCGAATCTTTCTTATACAAAAATCATATTCCTAACAAATAACTCTTAATAAGCAATTTGGACACAATAAGCAGTTTAATAAAGAGCTTATTAATAAGCAATTAGCACCAATTCACACCAAAAGCTCACAGAATCATCCAAACAACTTATTTATGCCTAAATTAACTTAAATAAGCTGGATAAGCACAAAGAAAAGCTCAATAGCAGTTTCACCTATTGGACAGATTTCTAGGCCTAAGTCCCCTACTTTAAGCTATCCTATAAGCTACTTAATAAGCTAATTGCTAAACCCTAATGGGGGCAAAATGAAGACTACCTAGGATACTACTTAAAAAACCCAAAAGCCCTAATTTTAATGACCTAATTGAGCCCTAATTAACCCCTAGATCAGCAGGTGAAAATCTGTTAAGAAAAAGTATGCATGCAGTTTGACTTTTCTAAATAACAAGCCTTTTTGACTTTTGTGAAATTCCAAGGATCAAGACTTGTTCTATAAATGATATTAAGCTAAATTAATCCCTAATGCATCTAAGTGTAACAATTTTTACCTATCTCTAAGTCCTAAGCAGCTTAAACACAACATTGAGCACAAATGGAAGTGATTGTTGACTTTTTATTAAGTGACCTAGTTTTTATGCCTTAGCTACTCTATTTAATCCTCATGCAGTATGTCTAAACTAAAAATGCAGCTAGAAAACAACTTAAGCTCAGTATTACACCTAGATCCAAACACCCCTTAATGTGGCAGTCTTACAAGGTTTGCGGATTCAGGCTTCACTTAAACAGTCTAGTGATCAAAGCAGGTTACTAAACTATGTTTAACACTGTCTAAACTATAAAAACAGATAAAGGACACTAAGAACATAAATATGCAGGTTATACTATAACTAGGCAGTGGGACTATGGGATCTATATTAAGGCATGCAACACTACATAACAAGCAAACTTAAACTGTAATAAGCTAAATTAAGCTAGAATGAGTAGTTTTAACGCAAAAGCTACTACTAAATATAAAGATGCAGAGATTAAAAGAACACTTACTTGGAAATCTGTTATGCAAAAAGATTAGGCTCTTGGAGGATTAGATAAGATCACAGAAGCTATTGAAGAGCTTTTGTGAGTATTATCAGTGAGCTTTTCAGAAGGGCTATGAGCTTTTAAGAGCTTATGTAATTTTTTTCTTTTTATTTTTTTTTATTTTTTTTTTTGAAACTGAATGGAAATAAGAATTAAGCTTATAAAAACTACTTAAAGAGCTTGAAGGGACTTTAAAGAAGCTGAAAGACAAGAGCTTGTATAAGGAACTAAGGGCTTAAAAACTTTAAAAGCTAAAGACTGATTTGAAAGTAAATTGCAATGGAACTTTAAAATTCATTAATATAAAAAGCAGAAATACAATAAAAGCTTGAATAACATTACAAAGGAAATAGGCTGGATATAAGCTATCTATCCTACACTACTCCTAAAACCTACACGGTTGATCTCATGAGCAAGGCTCTATTTATAGACCATGAGGAGCTACGGTTCCAAAGCTAGAAGCTCCTAGAAGCAATCTTTCACCAACTATATCATTCCTATCTTGATTCTGGAACCTTGGATTCTAGGATATTCTTGTCCAATCACAAGCCTCGAATCTGCCATGTAGGATAAGATTTGATATCATTCTGACAATCTTCTTGGAAGGTCTAGAAGGTCCCAGGGTTGTGGATACGAGGTAATTTTCTTTAGTGCATGGTGAATTTGTGGAGGTTAGAGATAAACAGTAACTGTGGTGATTTAGGCGCGTTTGGGAGTGTTTGGCTTTTATTATGTTTGTTTGACTGTGGAGGGTTGTGGGTTGACTGTGTATAAAGGGGTTGGGTCACGGGTATTAGTTTAAAGGAGTTGGGCCAGGTTTTTATTATTACAAGTGGTGGGTTGGGTTAGTTTTATTGGGTTTTATGGATTTATAATAGAAATGGGTTGGCAGTTTTAGTTTTTGGATTAGGTGTTAAATAAGGAGGACCAATAATGTGAATTAGTAAAGTTCAAGGACCATTCTTGCCAATTTTTCCAAGTGCTTCCAAGGATTATTCTTGCCATATGATGATACTTCAAGGGCTAATGTTGATCATTTGAGCATATTAGTGATCCAAACTTGAAAATCTTCCCTGGTCTCGGCTTTAAGTGTTCTTTCCAAAATCCCGTGCTCGTTTTGTTGCTTTTGTCTCGTTTTTGTCCAATTTTAACATATCCGTACCTGCACAATCAAAAACACAAAAACACGATATATTTGGCAATTATGGTCGGGTTTTTGGTCTTTTTGGTCTTAATTTGGTCAAGAAAGGGTATGTGTTTTCACACATACCAAAATCCCCCAGACTAAGATATTGTCGTGTCCTCACGCAATGTTATAAGCTCACATTTTTAAAATCTAAAATTCCTCATCTCTTTTTACTAACTTTGAAAAGTAGCAAAATGTTCAAAAGAGACTACTAAAATTTTAAATTCCAAAGATGCCCCGATCATCCTACTTATTTTTATTTTTATTTATTATCTATGTATTTACAATCTTACTTTATTAGAGTGACTGTATGTTGACTTTCATTATCCTAAGGATAACTTTTAGGATCATGGAGTAGGAAACATGACTCAGAAAGGAGTGACCATATGGATAAAATTCATCATCCCTGATTTTTCACAAGTTCCCAAGCCAAGAGTAAAAACGAAACCATTGTTTATTTACAAGTTAGATGCTAACACTACCCATGGAAGTTACTTGTGATTATATTTACCTCTTACTCCCATATTCCTATTTTCCTCTAATTATTTTATTTTTTGTGGGATAATGAATTTCTTCATTTCCTCGTTTTTATAATTATTAGTCCGATAAAGGCTTAGGATTTAGACGCTAAGTAGTTTCTAATTCTTCCCTCGAGAACCGTTGCCCATAAAAATGAGGTCCACATCAAGGTCTCTGATTTAACACGATTTTGGGGAATGTCCCTTTTATTCACGCTTAAGGGGCTTAGTAAATATGTCAGCAATGTTATCTTCCGAAGCTACCTTTTCTATTGTTATGTTTCCCTTTTGAACATTGTCCCTAAGAAAGTGATGACGTATTTCTATATGTTTAGTCCTAGAGTGTTGAACGGGATTCTTACTTAAATCTATAGCTCCTTTGTTATCGCACATAATAAGGATATTTTCTAACCTAATGCCATAGTCTACGAGAGCTTGTTTCATCCATAGTGCTTGTTGACATGCCTTTCCGGCGCTTACGTATTCGGCTTCGGTGGTAGAAATAGCAAGAGCGGTTTGTTTCTTCGAAAACCAAGATGTTAAATAACATCCCATAAACGTGCAAATGCCGCTAGTGCTCTTTCTATCTACGTAGTCTCCCGTATGATCCGAATCCGCATAGACAATGGTTTCTATGCCGGATCCCTTAGGATACCATAATCCTAAGTGTATAGTGCCTTTAATGTATCGGAAGATACGCTTAACCGCTTCTAGGTGACAGGTTTTGGGATCCTCTTGAAAGCGGGCACAAAGGCAAACACTAAACATGATATCGGGTCTACTTGCCGTTAAGTATAGTAAACTACCTATCATTCCTCTATACTTAACATTATCTACGGACTCACCTTCTTCATCTCTTGTGAGTTTGACTTCCGTAGACATGGGTGTCTTAAGTGGTTTAGTTTCTTCTAGGCCAAATTTCTTAAGCATTTCCTTAATGTACTTAGATTGGTTAAAAAATATTCCATCTTCTAATTGTTTTATTTGTAATCCTAGGAAGAAGTTTAGTTCACCCATCATACTCATCTCAAACTCATCATGCATGATTTTGGCAAATTCATCACACATTTCTTGACAAGTTGATCCAAATATAATGTCATCGACATATATTTGAACAATGATGATATTTGGGTCACTTCTTTTAGTGAAAAGAGTGTTGTCTACCATTCCCATGGAATAATTATGTTTAATCAAGAATGCTTTTAGTCTATCATACCAAGCCTTTGGAGCTTGCTTAAGACCATATAAAGCTTTCTTTAGTTTGTAAACATAATCAGGTTTTGCGAAGTCAATGAATCCTGGAGGTTGTGCCACATATACCTCCTCATTGATAAAACCGTTAAGGAATGCACTCTTCACATCCATTTGGTATAACTTAAAGTCTAGGGCGCAGGCGTAGGCTAAGAGTATTCTAATGGATTCTAATCTCGCTACAGGGGCATAGGTTTCGTCATAATCAATTCCTTCTTGTTAATTATAACCTTGGGCGACTAACCTAGCTTCATTCCTAGTTACTATTCCATTTTCGTCTAACTTATTTCTAAATACCCATTTAGTTCCTATTATGGTAACATCCCTAGGATTTGAGACTAGTTCCCAAACATCATTTGTTTTGAATTGATTTAATTCCTCTTGCATAGCCATAATCCAACTTTCATCCTTTAAGGCTTCATTTATATTCTTAGGTTCTATTGTTGACACAAAACAAAAGAAGTTATTATTATCTTGAGCTTGTGATCTAAGTGTTCTTTGATTTAGGTTACCTATGATGTTGTCTAATGGGTGTGACTTAGATTCCTTAATATTTACAACCTCATTTTCTTATAATGTTTCTATTTCGTTATCATTTCCTAAAGGCTTATTTTTACTAACCTCAATAGCTTCTTCCTCAATCACATCATCATCTTCTAAGGGTAAGGTTTTTGGTGGTGGAGGAGTTTCATCAAAGGTTACATTTAAGGATTCTTCTACTTCCATAGTGTGTTTATTTAAGACTATGTATGCTTTACTATTTTGCGAATATCCTAGAAAAATTCCTTCGTATGACTTAGGGTCGAACTTAGTGAGGTAATCTTTTGTATTAAGAATAAAACATTTGCTTCCAAATACCCTAAAGTAGCCTATATCTGGTTTTCTACCTCTTAATAACTCATAAGGAGTTTTTCCTAGAATTCGTCTAATAGACACCCTATTTAGTATATATGTCGAAGTATCTACGGCATGACACCAAAATTTTTGTGGGATAGATTGCTCATTTAACATGGTTCTACTCATTTCTTGTAAAGACCTATTTTTCCTTTCTACTACCCCATTTAATTGAGGAGTACGTGGAGCGGAAAAGTTGTGAGATATTCCATTTAAATCACAATATTTTTCGAATTGTACTTCATTATCAAATTCCCTACCATGATCTGTCCTAATTGAGACTATAGGGCATCCTAACTTATTTTGTATCATTTTACTAAATGTCTCAAATTTTTCAAAGGCTTCGGTTTTATCGCTTAGGAACCTAGTCCACTTGTATCGTGAATAGTCATCTACTATAACTAAGGTGTAGCGGTTGCCACCGTAGCTCCACACCGCGGATGGACCGAAGAGGTCCATGTGAAGAAGTTCTAAGCATCTAGTAGTGGATACTATATTTTTAGCTTTATGACTAGCATGTGCTTGTTTTCCTATTTTACAAGCGTCGCAAAAATGTTGATTATATTTTAGACTAGGCAAATTTCTAACAAGTTCCTTAGACACCAAAGATTGTATTTGTTGCATGTTTGCATGACCTAATCTCCTATGCCATAAGGTGGAGTTTTCGTCTAAGGTTGCAAGGCATATCCTATCTTCCAATTTATCTCCTAGTTTCATGACATATACGCCGCCTTTCCTAATTCCTCTACCTATGACTTTATCATCCTTAATAATTACACTATTCTTACCGGTAAAGGTAACCCTACACTTATTGTCACATATTTGACCTATACTAAGCAAGTTATATGTTAAGTTATCTACATGTTCAACATTTTCAATAGTTAGGGAGTCTTGAGAGATCGTACCTTTGCCTATGATTTTTCCACGACGATCACTAACAAAAATAACGTTACCTCCGTTGTATGCTTTGTATGTAGAGAATAATTTGTGATTCCCTGTCATATGTCTTGAGCACCCGCTATCTTTTACCCATTCATCGGGTTCCAAATTAATTTCCTAAGGCATATTTTCATTGTGATTGCTTGGAGCGACAAAACATTCTTTGTTTAGGTATTTTTGTCTCATCATCAAATCTTTTCCTTGGATTGTTCTCTCTTTCTATCTGTGCTCCTTGTCCTCTTTTTAATAAGTCCTTTAACTCTTTACACAACTTTGCAGTATTCTTCGTCTTCACTTTCGGAACTAGACTCGTCATCGTCACTTAGTTCCTTCTCGTTGCCATCTCTACACGTTTCTTCTTTTCACTTCTTCATGACTCGTGTTGCGCTTCGCATCAATTACTTCAACCAAAATTAATCTAGGTAGCACTTGTACTCACTTCAACTAAAATTTTGTCACTATACTTTCCTTTTGCTACTAACTTATGTGGAAGTTTTTTTTGGCTTGACATTCTTCTTGAGATATTTTGAAAGACTTCACCACATGTCGTTGCCGTTTGACAAAAAAAAATATCTTTCATACTCAACTCTTGATAGAGCTTTGTATATAATGAATTTTGTCAAGTTATTTTGTTTTTCAAAAATAGTATTTATTGATTGAATATCACCAATTGAAATGACATGCCAAAGATCATAGTCTATTGATTTCACATAACTTTCGAACCGATTTTTCCATTCAAGAAAATTTTCATTTTCAAGAAATGGTGGTTTGAAAACAATTTTCCCTTCTAAATATTTTTCCATTTCCATAGATCGATTCAAGTTTTAAAATACAATATATTTTAAAAATCTTGTTTGACGTGGCTCTTGATACCAATTGTGGAAAACTAGAAGGGGGGGGGTTGAATAGTTTTACATCTTTTTAATTTACAAAAGTTTGGTTAAAAAAAAACTTCGATTCCAATTTTATGTGATCTCAACTTGCAATTATAAACAACAAAGTCTACTAATGAATATAATGGCAAACATGCAAGTAAGTAAGTAAAGAGATAAAGATAGAAAGATAGCACCGTGAGACAAAGGATTAATAGTGGTTCGGCTACGAATCTCCTCTTCGTCCTACTCCACTCCTCGAGCACCCAACTCGAGAGTTTTCTTCACTATGTCAACAAGCTCCCTTATGGCGGAGAAAACCTTACACAACTTTTGCTTACACCAATTAACGACACTAAGCTAAATGTCGGGTTCTAATTGTAGCTAGAACCAATCTCACACCACTACACAACTTAGCACGACTTCTACACAACTTGTACACACCAAAACTTCTTCACTACTTCACACCACTTCACTACTTCACTACTTCTTCTTCTCTACACAATTTCTACTTCACCTAGATCTACTTATTACAAGCACAACACAACTTCACAAATGATTTACACAATATACAATACTAATCTACAATACGTCTTAAACTTGATGTTGAAGGAGTATTCTTCTCTTGCACTTTGGATGAGGAAGGATGAGGAGGGATTGAATCACTTGAAACAAAGATTAATAATCTTATGATCAAAGGGTTTAGAAAGATGTTTGGAAAGGATTGGAACTGAAAATATTCGTGCAAAGGTGAGGAAAAATACCAGGTTTGAGGTAGTATTTATAGGCAAAAGATTCTGACAACAGGAGTGTGCCGGCCCCCTTAAAATTAAGGGGGCCGCCCCTTATAATTAAGGGGGCCGCCCATCTGTAACGGCCAGAATCTTTGTCTTTTTCTGGGGAAGGTTTATTTGGTGAAAAACTAACTGATTTTGGTTAAAAATTTGAATTCATATATTTAGTATGATTTAAACATTTTCCTTTATTACCAAAAATATTTTTCAAAAATATATAATATGTTTATATTATTTAATAAACTTTGTAATATATAAATAAACATCCCTTTGATCATAAAATGTATTAGGCATTTGTTTATTCATACCTTAAGTGATTTAGTTGGATAAGATGATATAAACTAACTTAATACTTGTTTACGTAGTAATTTTACGTTTAATGTTTTTACATTTTGTGATCGTCAAAACATAGAGATATCGATAAATATAAATAACGTTTTTATACATTATTTATATCAACACATTACTCATGAGTTGGAGTAGTGTGACTCTAAACATGTCAACCTCGATTCCAGTGTAATTAGCAAAACACTTTTTCGTCATTTGACTGTCGTAATCATACTCCTCAGTGAATTGCGAATCAATGAACACTTGTTGGTTTTTGATCACACATAATGCAGCCATGGATCTACCTTCAAAAAATTCTCCTTTGTCAAGTTGTTGTTGAAGTTGATCTAAGTACAGAATCATTGTGACTGTGAAGGTCTCAACATCTTGACCAAAGAGTGTTGCGAATGCACGTCTGTATCCTCCCAAGTATCTAGGTTGTTCAAAGAGAACCTTGAGATGTGAGTGAAGCAATAGAAAACATTCTATGTAACTTTCCTTTGCATTATCAGGCAATTTTAGTGGCTGATGAAACTCTTTCGCTTGAGAATTTGAGCACGAAGATTCCATATTAGCAATATCAGACTCAAAACTGTTAGTCTGTTGTACTTTGTTGGAAATCTTATGTTCATCGATCATGTCGTACAATTTGAGCACCTCAGCTGTGACTAAATCCAACGTGTTTGACATGATATGAATGTTCACGGGATTTTACAAGTCTATGATTTAAACCGAAAAATAGAATCTTTTGCGGGATTTTACAAAATCCAGACGAAACCGTGTAACCATGATTACTTGAATGTGTTATGATAATCGTTGGATCGATACAATAATTAGTGATTGTATGTTAAAAGGAATGATTTTATTGTTTGTTTGTTTGTTGGATTAGGTGACTTAGGTATGATTGTTTGTTGGATTAGGTGAATTGTTGTTAAGATAAGTTAAGTTGTGATTATGTTTGGTTGGATTGACTTTACGTAGTGGTTTGAGCAAATCTCAATGAAGAAATTGGATCAAATCGCAAATCGCAGTGAAGAAATTTTTTTGGGTAAAAGGCCAAAAGACCCGGTAAATCGCAGTGAAGAAATTTGTCAAATCGCAGTGAAGAATTTGTCAATCTCAACCAAGAGTACCACCAAATCTCAAACAAGAATACCACCAAATCTCAACCAAGAAACAAAACTATTCTTATACTTTTTAGGCTCAAAATCCAAAACAAAAAAAATAAAAATAAAACTTAACATAAAAATATTAACTTTTATATTTTTAACACTTTTAAAAATATCACTTTTGGCCTAAAAAAACAAATACCACTAAAAGACAACTAAAATATTTCACTCGTACAAAAAAAAATTCTGTCGCAACATGAAATTATTTGAATCCCATTCTGAGACAACTTTGATTATTCAATAAAACAAATCAAATGGATTCTAAGACAAATGACTACACGTGTTTATAAAAAAGTTGAACCAATAGAATCCTTTTATAATCCAAAGATCACGTTGCCAACAAAAAAAATAGTACGAACTAAAAATATTGTTTTTTCAAAACAAGATTTTTACCACAAATCCAAAAACATACAATCAATCTAACATAACCATGGCTCTTAATACCAATTGTAATATACATGAAATCATAACACACACAATCTATGATATAGGCCGATTTATAGAGCGAGTGGAAGAGAGTTTAGAGAGAGAAATAGAGATTGGGAGTTCTTAGAGAGAGAAAGTGAAAGAGAAATATGTTGAATGATTAGAAGCTCCAACCCTTCGCACACAAGGGAAGGGGTATTTATACTTAGACATAAAATGCCCATACACGGGCTGTGGAGTGAGCTGACATAGGGTAAAGACCCGACCCACTCCACAAATACTACGTTAACTAACTACTTACTAACTAAATATTAATAAGACTACGAGCTAAGTAATGTTAATCTATACTCGGGGTGACCGAGTCTTTCACGTGAATACTCGTAACACTTTAAGATCCGGATATTGATGTTAAGATCTTACAATCTTTTAAGCTTGAACGTGTTAATCCTTCATTTATCATGATCTTGCATATGATCACAAAAATCATAAGATGTTGCGTATTACAAATTAGCGATAAAATAAGTGAACTTTGCTAATTCAAAATAAGCCGTGTAATACTAGTGCATCTTTAATGGGAAATCTATAAAAAGAACTTATTTTGCTTATAAAATGTCATTTAGAATTGCTTTTTGTTCTCTGATGACATGATATCCTTTTAAGCGTTGTTTTCATGTTTATATTTAGGCTTATAAGCTTATTTGGTTCTGACTTATATCCCATAAGCTTGTTTTCTAGCTTATTTTATGAGCTCAATTTTTGTATTTATATTATAAAACAAGCGGGTTAATTCCCACACGAGTTACTATACGTTTCGTTTTGTTCAGTTAAGTTATTCAAAAAAAAAATTTGTTAACTTGAGTTATTGAACTTATAAATACTAACATTTAAATCGCTATCCAAATATTTAAGCGTCAATACGAGTGACATGAACATTTTTTTGGATAAGTTAATTTCTAAGTTCATTGATATGCACGCATAATTTTGTAATTCCAGCAGCTCAAATGTACATTGGACGTAATCCTCTAAAAAGGGGAAGAAAATAAAAAGTCTAAAAAGTCAATATATAGTGACAGGTGTCCCCCTTTTATTTTTGCCAGATTCTTTTTTGTTATTTTTTCACTTTTAACTGATGAACATCGTGATTTAATTAATAAACATTGCGATTTTTATTTTTTTTAGAAAACTCATGAACAACATGATTTTTTTTCTCCAGAAAACTGATAACAATTATGATAACCAAAAAGAAAAACATTTTTCAAGAAGAATATTGATGAACAACGTGATTTAACTGATGAACATTGTGATGTTATTCATTAAAAATAAATAAATAAATAAACTAGTGAACTATGAACAACGTGATTTAACTGATGAACATTATGATGTAACTGATGAATATCATCAAAGAAAACTGATGAACATTGTAATGCTGTATATATAAAATAAAATAAAACATGTATTGCATATTCAAAGTTTTAGTCATCACAATTTTGATTTTTTCATAAAATATTGAAGATTAATGAATTACTAAAACATTTATATTATACTTAACATCTTCAAACTCTAAGTCACAAAATTCCTTCAATGAGACATTTTATCGAACACCTTATGGGCGTTTTCATGAACACATGATTTCTTTGAAAATTTATGAGAAAAACTTTATAAAACCAAAAAGGATGAAGAATTGATGTTAATTTATGGTTTGTTGACCAAAAATCATCATGAATTTTTGGATGAAAACTTGAAAAAAATAAAAGATAACTACCGTGAAATAATTAAATCTTGAACGGATGTAATTAAATCACGAATTGAAGTAACTTAATGCACAATTTAAGCTATTAGATCATGGATGATAAATTAAATGAAAAGGAAGGCTTGGAGGAAAGAAGGGAAAATTGAGGGTACAAAGAAAGGAGGACACGTGTTGGACTCAACTTACTTTTTATGCTTTGTAATTTGAGATGACTTAGGGGGTGTTTGATTTCGACTTAATTGACTTAATATGAAAAAAAATTGAATTAATTAAGTCATATAAAAACTGTTTGTTTGTGACTTAGAGAAAGATGACTGAAAATATTAAGTAATAAAACTGAGCTTGTCTGCATTAAGACATCTGTTAATTAACATGACTTAATAAAAAAAATAAACAAACAGACCCTTACAATAACTTCCAAGTTACAACCGAATTTCGTGCCCTTTCCATTATGAAAAAAAATACAAAAACAGCTTGATTTCTTATTCGTTTTCCTTCTATTTTTCATTTCTAAACCATGCATTTGATTCAATAGAATAGTTTACATAGATCTATCACTTTCAATTTCGTTTTTTCTTAGTAATTTTGAAATTAATTGAATTGAACACTGTTACATCCTTATAGAATAAAAAATATTAATATGTGTGTGTGTATATATATATATATATATATAGGGAGACTTTCTTGCCAAAATCATCTTATCTGCGAGAACTGAGAGAACCACCAAAAACATATATGCACGCCTTTTAAAATAAAATAAAAATGCATGCAAATCATCAATAATCGTAAGTATCCACCTATGTTCTTCAATATCATCATGAACTCATCATCTTTTTTCACAAAAACCTTACACACGGCCGCAATATTGTCGTTGCACGCCTTATAAGAACATACATGCACACCTTGAAAGAAAATTTTTGTATTTCCAATTTTTTAGCAAATTCTTTAGGACAACTATGTTTTTTTAAAACATATATGTTGTTTTTAGAATATATGTGCAAAAATACAATTATTGAAGGCGTGCATGTATGTTTTTGGTGGTTCTCTCAGTTCTCGAAGATAAGATGGTTCTCGCAAGAAAGTCTCAAAATATATATATATATATATATATATATATATATATATATATATATATATATATATATATATATATATATATATATATATATATATATATATATATATATATATATATATATATATATAATACAACATCAAATACTACGGCGTTTCGATGCATTGGGCTACTTTTTATTTTTGTGGCCTGCCAACTCCCAATCCAATCACATGAGTGCACCGCCAATGGCCCAAAAAATAGCCGGATATTTCTTACGGTACGGTTTGTTCTAGACAAATCTATACAAATCTAACACAACACACATATCTTATACAAATCGACCATATTCCAGATGATTCTTATGCCGTGAGTCCGGTACTTTTGATGTCGCCATCCGCGGCGTGCGACGATGGTGTTGGGTGTGTGACCATGGTGTGTTGTTGAATCAGATCATCAGCACGCAAAAGTTAGGGTTTCAAAAGCTAGAGTTTCAATTTTGGGTTTTTATAGAATAAAAAAGGTATGTAAATTTGATGTTCTTTTTTTATTACATATTTATATATATTATAGCACTTGTTATGAAATTTCTTTCCTGCTATAATACGAGTCTTAATTACAGAGGATAGTGAGGTGCAAGGTAACAGCCGGATTTTTGAGGTATTTTTTTAAATCTATTTGATTTTTGTAAGTTTTGAGTTGTTATAAATATGTATTGGGTTTGTTTTAAGTTATTCACTTTATGATTCTGGTGCAGCTTTGGGTATTAAGTGGCATGATGTGGTGTCTGTTGTAGTGGTTTTTAAGTTTAGGGTGGTTATTACATTAGTTGTTATCTTACATTAGAATATATCCTGCTTATTGTGTTTTGATATGCTAGATTCTTATTAGGAGATGTGCAACATTTTCTCTTGCTGCTGTAGCAACACCTGTAGTGACTATTACAGGAAAATCATAATATGAAGTTAAGCTATAAAGTTTAGTAATAGTTAATTAATTCAAAACTAGGATATGGTGATTCATTGTCATTGTGATTGTGCCTGTCGTTACGTTTTCTGTCCTACACAACCTAGATACTAAGGAAATAGCTCTTTTGATTTGCAGATGGGTCGTTGCATATGCCTTATGTAATGGAACAGGGTGATGAATAAGTAGAACAACTTCAAGGAGAAGAGGAGGATCAGATAGTAGAATCAGCCATCAAGTTTGAAGGTGAAAATGTGGATCCTGATAATGATCCTCCATAAAAGGTCTGTCTTTACGTTTATCGTTTATCTTTGCTTCGCGTGATCGGTGTTTGTTTTATCATTTGTCGTTAAACAGAGATGGGAGATTCTATGGTGGAGGTCTGAGAAGAAAACCTTGAGGCTTATGAAGAGGCAAAAGCAAATGGCATGGATACTATTTCTGAGGGTGTGTTGCTACTATTCTTCTTTAGCCAATAGTCACGACACCGCACACAGTCTAAATATAAGGTAACACACACACTTGACCAGCGTTTGAGGTTGAATTCATCCTATAACTGAAAGCAAACAAGCTTATATGTGCTTATGTTATTTAATAGTTGCATACAAGATGTGAATGACCATTTAAGTTATACTTATTTTGCACAATTTGTTGTTGTAGTAGACTGATGATTTAGGACAAAGCTATTTGGCATCAGGGAAACATGGGGTAATTATTATCATTATATGAGTTGATGTTTTCTGTTTGTTTGTTGAGTTGGTTGGGAATGAAGTTGACATGTGTCGCTTTGTTTTGTTAAGGAAACACCAGAACCTTTTCTTTTACCGAAAGAGGTTTCAATAGTGCGAGCTGCTGTTGGTTGGGCACATTGTGTTAGTGTGACAGGTATATTTGGGTTTTTAGATATTCATTGCTTATTGTGATGCCCACATTGGAATTCAAACATCAGGGTTTTGTGTGTTGTCCTGCAAATGAGGTTTATGTTTGTTTGCAGTGGCGGGGGAAGTTTATACACGGGGATGGAAAGAGTGTGTGCCGTCTGGGAAAGTTATCGGTGACCCAAACTCGGGTCACTGTGAAGATAATGACCTATATCAGGGCCAAAATTCGTTTTTGACTGAACAAGGTAATTTCTTTTGACTTTGTACCAGTCAATGGCAAAGCTATGGTTGCTGTTTAGGTGTTTATTGAGCGAACTTTTATGTATTTCAGTTAGCCCTCGCTCACAGGGATCATGAGCCACTGGTGTGGATGGTAAAGCAGTTGGGGATGAGACCAGAAACCGTAAACGTGTGTCATTAGCTAAACAAGCGGTTGAAAGCTCGTCATCAGGTGATGAACCTATCTCAGCTTTTCCGTGTTTGGTTGCATTGAATCCAGGAGTAAGGATACCCACAGTTGCAGCTGGTGGGCGACATACAGTGGCATTGCCAGGTAAGTCGCCAACAGTTTTGGCAAACATGCTAAATTTCAAATTCTATTTTCTGGACTAGCGTTCTTGATGTGTAGTAACCTGTGTGAAGTTTCAGATGTAGGACAGGTGTGGGGTTGGAGGTATGGAGGCGAGGGACAACTTGGATATATTGGGGTCACGTATACTAATGGTATCTTCACCACATCCTATACTTTGCATCGCTTCATTCTCGGCAGGAAAAGATAGATTCGCAGGCATTTCCAGAGGAACAATGGTTTCAGAAGGGCAGGGTTATCGAGTCCCTGGAAGTTATATTAAAGTTATTGCTTGTAGAGGACAACATAATGTTGTAATTACTGGTAAGATTTTCAGCTAAACTTATGGTTTTACAAAGTCAAAAAAAACTGCGGGGCCGCAACGCGGCCGGCCGGTGTCCTTCTCGTTTAATGAAAAGACAAGTGAAGGTTCCGGTAAGATATAATGGTCATGTGATGGGCAATATTGATACTAATGGGAATATTGATAAAATTAGGGCTGAGGTGATGAATAACTGTGAGGTAATTGGTGAAATTGGGGAGTAGGTTGAGAAGGAAGGAGGATTGTTTGGTACCGTGAATGAACTATTGATGTTGATGGTGAAACCAATGTAAGTATGGGTACTGATACATGTGAATTGAATGATAATTGAAAGCTTGTTTATAAGACTGTAAATGTTGTTGACAAGGTGTTTGATAAATATAAGGAGACAGGTGAAAATGTAAATGTAAATGAGAATGTAGGTAAGGTGAATACAATGCATGGTTATTGTACAAAGAATGAAATTAAACTGGATACTAGCTTGAATTTTACACCAACTAAAATTTGTGAAGATGGTAGTGAATTTGTAATTTTTGATGAGGAATTAGTAGCAAAGGGTAGTGTTAAATAGAAAGTCACCATTTGTGGTCATTTTGTGGGTTGTATAATGACTGAAAATGAGCTTAGATATTATATTAGGAGGATACAGAGTAAGTTTGGATTAGTTGATGTTCAAGTTGTTTCAAATAGAAACTGTTTTTTCAAGTTTAAAACTGAGGAAAGGATGGGGAAAGTTATAGAACGGAGTCGATGGATTGTTAATAATAGGCCTATGTTTGTACAGAAATGGGATCTAATTATTGGAATGGAGAACACTGAGGCTAACAAAATTCCTATTTGGGGAATGAAATGACTCTGAATTAAAAAAAACTGTTTGATAAATGTTTCTGTAGCGTCTCTGAATAAAAGAAAATTACCATTTTAACCTCAAATATTATTTAATGTTAAATGGAATATGTTATTGATAATTAATGTTTGTTTAAACTTGTAGTGAAATTTGTACGTAAATAAAACCAATATAGATTGTAAATAATAATATCATCATAAAAAAAGATTATACAAATATAATTTAATAATCATGAAATTTCATAGTATACATTTACCAAACATATAAGCAAATTACTTGACCGAATCTTTTGTTATTTAAAATTATAAAAGTACGGCGTTGATGTTGATATCACATTCCATCACTCACATTACATTTCCTTTTTAAATTTAATAAAAGTACGGGAGTAGCCTAGCATTAGGGAGGTACATATGGAGCCCACTGAATCATTTAGTGCACTGCCTCACACAAAATCGCTCAGTACGAAATGAACCACTCAGCGTTCACTTTTTAAATTGTCAAACACACTGATCGATTAATTTTTTACCTAAAAAGTGCTGAATTATTTTATTCGGTAGTAATCAAACACACCCTAAGTAATTTACCATTGGACGCTTGGAGTAAGGATGGAATTAGTGCTTTGGAAAGTAGTCTTGGAACGCCTTTGAGAATGGACACTGTCATTGCTCAAGTTTGCCAATCAAGGGTGATGCTAGCTCCTAAATTGTACATGTTTTAGCTATCAAATTCACATGATAATTACTCCTTTTTGCTTTGTTTATGTTGAATATAGTACTTCATTACTCTAAATTTATGTTTTATTGATTATTTGGAGCAAAAGGAGAATTCTCGCGGAAAATAATGGAAATCGAGCTAAAATGCCAATGTTTAATGAAGAGCACCTTTCAAAAGTCCTATACGGCGTATGACACCCTATGCCATACGCAGTGTGACCACTCGTTAATCTTGACAACAAGTCAAACGTAATCTTTGATACATTAAGCATTAAAGGTTGGGATTTATTATGCAAAAGATCAAACATGTTTTATAATTATTAGTAAAAATTACACGGATGGTCCCCGTGGTTTACTCAGATTGCATGTTTAGTCCCTAACTCGTTTTAATTACATCAAAGATACCTATTTTTGAAACTTGTCACTCATTTAGTCCCTAATTTGGATGGGCCGTTAGTTTATCCGTTAAGTTATTTGCCCGTTAGTCCTTCCGTTAATATTTTTTGCACCGTTAGTCCTCATTTTCTAAAAAAAGTCCTCATTTTTTGCACCATTAATCCCTCCGTTAATATTTTGCACCGTTGTTAATCTTTTTACGTTTTCATCTATTTTTTAACGTTCTCGTCCGTTTTTTAACGTCTTTGTTCTTTTTTTACGTTTTTGTAAATCTTTTTACGTTTTTCGTCCCATTTTTTTACGTTCTCGTCCGTTTTTTAATGTTTTCGTCCATTTTTTTTTTATGTTTTTATCAATCTTTTTACGTTTTCGTCTACTTTTTAACGTTTTAGTCAATCTTTTTACGTTTTTTAATGTTCTCTCCAGGCTTTTTTACGTTTTCGTTCATTTCTACACGTTTTCGTCCGTTTTTTCTTACATTTTTGTCCGTTTTTTAATTTCCTCGTCCGTTTTTTTATGTTTTCGTCCGTTTTTATACGTTTTTTTCACGTTTTTAATGTTCTCATCCATTTTTTTACATTTCGTCCATTTTTTTAACGTTCTCGTCCATTTTTTTACGTTTTCGTCCATTTTTAACGTTTTCGTCCGTTTTTTACGTTTTCATCCGTTTTTTTACATTTGTCTGTTTCTTAACGTTCTCGTCCATTTTTTTACGTTTTCGTCCGTTTTTTACATTTTTATCAGTTTTTTTACGTTTTCGTTCGTTTTTATACGCTTTCGTCCTTCTTTTACCTATTTGTCCGTTTTTTACGTTCTTGTCCATTTTTTTACGTTTTTTTTTCCCTTTTTAACATTTTCGTTCGTTTTTATACTTATTTGTCCTTTTTTACGTTCTCGTCCGTTTTTTATGTTCTCTTTCATTTTTTTACGTTTTCGTCCGTTTTTATACGTTTTTGTCCTTTTTTGATGTTCTCGTCCGTTTTTTATGTTCTTGTTCATTTTTTTATGTTCTCTGATCAAAACGTATTAAATAGGATGAAAACATAAAAAAAACAGATGAAAACATAAAAAAACGGACAAGAACGTAAAAAATAGACAAGAACGTAAAAAAAAGACAAAAACGTAAAAAAACGGACGAAAACATATAAAAACGAACGAAAATGTAAAAAACGGATAAAAACTCAAAAGAACGGACGAGAACGTTAAAAAATGGACAAAAACGTTAAAAACGGACGAAAACATAAAAAACAGACGAAAATTTTAAAAATGGAAGAAAACGTAAAAAAACGGACGAGAACGCTAAAAAACGGATAAAACGTAAAAAAAAGGACGAGAACGTTAATAAAATGACGAAAATGTAAAAAAGCGGACGAAAACGTGTAAAATGAATGAAAACGTAAAAAAACCATAAGAGAACGTTAAAAAGGGACAAAAACGTAAAAAGATTGACAAAAACATAAAAAAATGGATGAAAACATAAAAAGATTGACAAAAACGTAAAAAATGGACGAAAACGTTAAAAAACGGACGAAAACGTTAAAAAACGGACGAGAACGTAAAAAATGGACGAAAACGTAAAAAGATTGACAAAAACGTAAAAAAATGGACGAAAACGTTAAAAAATGGACAAGAACGATTAAAAAATGGACGAAAACGTAAAAAGATTGACAACGGTGCAAAATATTAACTGAGGGACTAACGGTGCAAAAAATATTAACGGAGTGACTAACGGGCAAATAACTTAACGGATAAACTAACGGCCCATCCAAATTAGGGACTAAATTAGTGACAAGTTTCAAAAATAGGTATCACTGACGTAATTAAAACGAGTTAGGGACTAAACATGCAATCTGAGTAAACCACAAGGACCATCCGTGTAATTTTTTCTAATTATTATCTGTAGTATATATAATGTGTGTTTTTTTTTTAAGATTTTCGTTCCTATCGATTAGATCATGTAGAGAATCTTTTAGCCCATCTAGGATATGTTTTACAAACACCATTGATATATGCACAGCGGAATTTATTAAGAACAATGATGCTAAACAAGGTTTTCTTTATTCATAAAATAAAACTACTACTACTACTTGTGTACACACGCTTTTCACTAGACGACTCTCATAGGAGTTCTAGTTTTCTAGATGCTAAAAACTAACACCCTACCTCTCTTTATATACTAGAGAGCTAGGGTTTACATAACTTCCCTAGGAAGCTAACTAAGAAGATAAGAATAAATCATTTAAACTTTACACATTATCTTCTAAATATTCTATTTTATCAAGAAGATCTTCCAGCTTTTATCTCTTCATATGTCGAATATCCAAAGCTGTCATATCAAGTCCTTGTAGTTTTGTAATCATCAAATTATAATTCCCAACAATCTTCTCCTATTTGATATTACAAAACTATCTTCAATGCTTCCCCTTAACTTGGAATCTTCTTGAACATGTCACCACATATAATATCCCCAACTTCCCCTTTTTGTAATCACATCAAATAGGGGTCTTCAGTAGATAGGTAACTTCCCCTTAAGTGGTGCACGTAGATGGTTAAACATCTTCCCCTGAAACCAAAATGTTTACCATCTCTTGAATCTCGAACTCGTTAGGCCATGTATAATGATTACCGATGAAGAAAAATGAGCATAACCAATTTGATGAAGAAGTTGAATTTCCCAAACTTGCGTCTTATATCTTGTACTATCCACGTGACTCCAAACTCATACCAAATCAACAAAATATGAGTAGACTGCAACCTCTTGATAAATCCTCAACTAATATGAGACACTGAGCACTACAACGTAACTCCTTTAAGTGATAGCAAATGTGAGCATTAAGCACCTTTAGTTTGTATATCACACACCTTGCTAGATTCATCAAGTCTTTGTCACATCTTTAACGTACGAACAAGTTACCTCCTGCTACAAAGGTATGATAAGAACATGCACCTGTGAAATTCAACTACAACATCAAATAAGTAATATTCAATCGTCTTCGTAATCGCTTATTGAAATAATCCCTATAACGATCTTTAAATGGCTTCGAATATCCTTCTTTGATTTAGTGCGAACAAGCATATTTATTACACCCCAGGTATTCGTGTGATCCCAGCCATCGCACGACATATCTCCCCAACAGTTATTCGTGTAGTCCCAGCCATCGCACGACATAACTGTCTTAGACCAAGTCAGAACATAATAACGTGCGTGGTCCCGGCCATCGCACCCATCATTATGTGATGTTCTAAACAACCTGTAAACACCAAACCAAAAGAATGAAAGTAACCAAGCCATAAGTGAATAAGAATAAACTGAAAGAATTTTCAGTTTTGTCCGAGATCCGAAACCGTGTGTCATCCGATGTCTGACCAAGTCACCAGTATTAATAATATATCGGACAACGCTGCCATAATTAACTTTCGAAGCCAAACAGTATTAAAAGTGCATGAGCAGACTTAACCGAGCTTGACCAGAATTAATGTTGAAGACCGAGCAGACTTAAAATCTTGGCAGCAATATTAACTTTCCATGTAAAACCAGTATTAACCAAATGAACGAGCAGACTTAATTATTCATGGAGCAGAAAACTTCGACAAACTGTATGAACTCCCACAACTACCAGTACAAACTTCAATCAATATTAAATACCCATGTTGCTCATGTCGATCAATCAATTAATACCCATGAACAATTAAATAATACGAGGCTTATTTGATGCAGAAAACGTCAAAACAATTAATCCCACTTCATTAATTCGACCAATCAAATCCATAAAACGCCAACAATATGTAGCATCCCATAAATCGAATAAAATTACGAGATTGTATCAGCCAATAATGGTCGAAAACCCCACTCAATAAATTGAGTACGAGGTTAGAAATAAAGAACTCGTTCCATACTTGTTTCCCGACACCAATAATAATTAAATAGATCAATGAAGTTCGAGATAACATATTAATAACATAACCCTGTTTTTAACGTGATAACCCCACCACCAATTCTTTATTTCATTCACTGATCCATGTAATTAATGATAGTACGATGTATCTTAAATCAGCCAAGTAATGAACAATATACATACTGACCTTAGGCATGTGGTATTTTGTCGCAGATTATACAAAAACCAAGATCGATTGTACCTTCATATCTGCTCCATTCACGACAACAAAAACCTTGTGAATCCTAGATATCACGAGCCAACCTGAGCTCTGATGCCACTTGTAGAGAATCTTTTAGCCCATCTAGGATATGTTTTACAAACACCATTGATATATGCACAGCGGAATTTATTAAGAACAATGATGCTAAACAAGGTTTTCTTTATTCATAAAATAAAACTACTACTACTACTTGTGTACACACGCTTTTCACTAGACGACTCTCATAGGAGTTCTAGTTTTCTGGATGCTAAAAACTAACACCCTACCTCTCTTTATATACTAGAGAGCTAGGGTTTGCATAACTTCCCTAGGAAGCTAACTAAGAAGATAAGAATAAATCATTTAAACTTTACACATTATCTTCTAAATATTCTATTTTATCAAGAAGATCTTCCAGCTTTTATCTCTTCATATGTCTAATATCCAAAGCTGTCATATCAAGTCCTTGTAGTTTTGTAATCATCAAATTATAATTCCCAACAGACCCGAAATACCCGGATTGAACCGAGAACCGAACTGGAACCGAAACATGTTACTCGGTCCGGTTTTTGGTTCCTAAAATATGCATTTTTTGGTTCTCGGTTCCAGATCGGTTAACCGAGCTCACCCTTTAAGTTAATACCATAATTAAGTATAAGAAGGGAATAAAATGAAAATTGAGAAAGATAGGTACACATATAATAACTTAACTATTCTGTAAAGTTTAGGGTTAAGAAAGAAAATTCTGGGAAATAAAAGGCACATATCAATAGTATTAGTGGCGCCAAGCTTTCATTCAAGCCCGTTCTTTTTTACCAAAATTTCAACCTAGCACGAAGGATATTTGTTGAATCATCATGAATATCTATTGAATCACTAATATCGAATTTACATGTATAATCATCTTCCTTGCCAGAAAATTCAGAAGAATCCGTTAATGTGTCCACTGGACCACTTCCACTTTTTCTGCGAACGAGTGTTACTCCAAACCCTCTTAGTTTGCTAATTTGATAGGTAAGGGAAAACAAAACCTTGTTGTAAGTTGGGTTCCACCATTTTGTGTCTCTCAATGAACCAAATGTAATATACCACACCCATGTTCTTTCATCATCATTAACACTCTCCTCCCAAAGCACATCATCTTGAGAATCCATTCCCATAGAATCACTCATCGCTTGCTTCATAGTTAGCGCTACATGAGAACACTCATCTGTCACCACAGCGCACACTAAGAATCCACAGAAGTCATCACACCAGTTATCTGGAAGTTGCAAGGTACATCTCCACCCAACATGAAGACGAGGTGTAAACCCCTTAGGAATATCGACGCCTTGAAGTCCCAGAGACATAGAGCGGTTTTCGATAGCACTACCCTATTTACATAAAACAAATCCATTACCTTCTAATTACCATTAATATTGTCTATAATAAAAAATTGAGAGGGCATACATACCTGAAGCATGGATTGTAGTAACCTGTTTCCATCAATTGCAATACCTCCCTCTATAAGTACAACTTTACATAACCATTTACAATTTCTGTGAAAATCTTCCATGGGTTTAAGTTTGGCACAACTGTCTGCAAAGAGAATAGCTATACTTGATGGGAGTTCAGGAAGTTCTACAAGCTTTTGGCAACGTGACAGGTAAAGGCGTTTTAGCCGAGTAAGTTGCACGATGCTGAAAGGTAATCTTGTAAAATCATTCCCTCCTAGACATAGCTCTTGTAAGTTTAATAACTCCCCAATATGAGATGGAATTTCTCCATCTTCCAATTGACAGCTAGTAAGATCCAACTTTTGTAAGCTGCGTATGAACTGATGGAAATATAGTGGCGTCTTCTCAGGTCGTGTGATTCCACGAAATTCGAAAATTTTCAAATGTTTTAACCCATCAAAGTTGACTTTTATGCTCTTCATAATAAAACAGTAATTCAAATACAACGTAATAAGGCTGGTACAACGTTCTCCAATAGATGAGAGCAAGTCTTGTATCCCAATCCTGTCCAAATACAGCTTCACCAAGCTTTCTAAGTTTGCTTGGATCTCTGGAAACTCTAAACTTTTGTGGCAACTTTTGATTTCAAGAGTCTCAAGTTTTTCCATCTGGACAATTGTTGGAAACATTTTAAGTTTGCTACAAAGTGTAACCTCTATGTTTTTAAGACTTCTATGATTTCCCAGTGAGCGGTGAATCTCTTCTAATTCGTAACAAGAAGAGAGTTCCAACGTTTGAAGACAAGGGAGTCCATCAAAATCTGGTGTGCTGACTAGTTTGTCCATACATATGAGTCGAAGCACTTTTAGGTGTGGCAGATGCTAATGTATACAAAACACGCAAGTTAAAACAGAATATTTTTTTTGGTGCATAAAACAGAATATATGACAACTATGATGTACCTAAATGGCATAGTTAAATAGGTTACATTCATACACATCTTTGTAGTGAGACATTCGAGAAAAATGATAACTGAATTGCTCCAACCAATGTTTTAAACCCTGGTTTTTAGTCATCGATTTATCAGGTCGCCAGTGCAATTGGTCCGCCGGGTCAAAGCAGTTCTATAGGAGTATAAGTTTTCATAGCATTTTATAGGTGATCTTACATTCAATTAAACTACTAAAGTAAAATGACTATATTTGGTTTTAATCTTTAATTTTCATATCTACAATAATAAACAAAATACAGTACAAAAACAATCAATTAAGAATAACCCATGTATAAAAAGGTTACGAAAATCAATTCACTATAGTTTTTGGTACAAATAGGATAGTTTCTTTTGACCTTTTTATACTTGTTATTCTTGGGGCCTGTTTGGTTTGTGGGGTTGGGTTGGGTTTTGGGTTAGAATGTGAAAATCAATTGTTTGGTTAAAGTCGTAGGATTTAGATTTGGACTTTATCCCAAATTTTAAGGCTTGCAGTAAAGGTGGTTAGAGGCTTAGAGCATCGAGTGTGGCAGCGAATTGCCTCGCCGAATCCCACGTGGAGGCTCGCCACCTCTCCCAACTTTCTCGCCACTTGTTAACTCGCCGAGAATCCAACGAAGTAAAAGACAAAAGAAATTTGCAAATAGTAGCCTTTATACAACGTTAATTTGGATTTAAATCCTTTTGTATCATCTGAATAATTGTTGCTTGGCTGCTGTGAGTAGAGGTTACAAAAAAGAAGATATGGATGGTGGCACTCCGCTCTAGTATGTAAAGTATAATATATAAGTAATAACCCTATTTTTACTTAGCAAACACTCTCGTTTTTATTTAGCCGGACATATTAAAGCCCATTAAACAAATACAAATATACAAGTGTGATAGGGTATTATTGAAAGCTGTTTGATATGCCTTAAATTTTTAAAATTCATGTGTTTTTCTTTTATTACTATCGTATTGTATTTTTTATTTTTATTTGAATGAAGTAAATTTAGTTTGTTTGAAGTAATAGAAAAGAAAATAAAATTGGAGGTGAGTGGAGCTCAAATGGCTAGTTGAAGTTAGCTATGAGTGAGAGAGTATTTTGAGGTGTGAGTGTTCAAAGTGAAAAAACTGATGTGACACTCAATGAGGCTCAATGACTACTTGAAACTCTTCATGATACTCGATACTCTTATTATACTTGGTTTTCTGACAGAAGATGGGCCCATCTCAAATTTATTTATCTAGCGCACATCATTCTTAAAATAACTACTAGTATATTGGGATTCATATTTAAAATATAAAATACTTTTAAATATTTTTTTTCTTCTATTATATCAAATTCAAATCCTAATCCAAAATTTAAATCTCAATCCAAATAGTAGAGCATCTCCAATGCAAAAACTAACAATAGTTTTTTACTATTTTAAAAAGTTTTTTGAAAGAGATTTTTTGCAAAGTGCTACTATTCTCACCAAGAAAATACTAACCTACATTGTAATTTGTGATATTAAGTTTTGGTAGAATACTCGTATTAATTAGTGGGACCAAGCTTAATTTAGTCAAAGACTAGGCAGTTCACATTTTACCTTTACGTTTGATTATTATTATACTTTTAAACTTGTTTCAATCACAATGTTTATTTAAGTTTTAACTTTTATAATTTTAATTTCATAAAAAAAAAACCTACTTGACTTATCAAATAATCAAATACCAAAAAATTGCATAATATATATCAGTGGCGGCGATTAGCATGTGCAAGTGGTGCAACCGCACCGGACCCCCTTTATAAGGGGCCCCAATTTAGTATACATCTATTAATATTTATAGTTTTATATATAAACGTTTTGAATTTTTAGTGTATTTTTTAAATATTATCAAAGTTGAACCGGGCCACATACAAAAAATAGAATACAAACTTTGGGCCACATACAAAAAGAGTGAAAGACTTGGATTATGGGGGCATCATTTGTGATTTCGCACCGGGCCCCCCAAATCAATGAGACGGCCCTGATTTATATATATATATATATATATAGGGAAGGGATCAGGTGCGGATTAGCTTTTAAGTAGGGATGGTGCGGATAATATCACAGTACCATTCAAAAAAAAAAAAATTCAAAAAATCTGAAAAAATAACAAACTGAAAGAGGACAAAAAATTATTAAGAATCGCTGAAAAAAACTTGAAAGAAGAATCGTTTTCATGGTTAAAAGTTATTATGATACTATGATTTTTTTTAATATCACTGCAACACTCATACTTATGTTTTGAATTTTTTTAATATCACCGTAATCACCGGTAAGTTTTTTAATATCGTAACGAAAAAAAATGATATTACAAGTTTTACAGCTAATATCAAGTAACTTTTTAATATCACCGGTTCATTTTTACCATGTAAAACAGCTTAATATCACGTGTTTTAAAATATCACCGTAAGGCTATCAATAAAACCCTTTTCATAATATCCTTAATATCACCGGTAGCACTCATAATCACAAACACAAAAAGTGGCTTCAGAAAAAATCTGGAAAATAAGAAAAGTAAAAGAATACAACAATAGTAAGGAATCCTCAAAAGGAAAAAAAATTAAAAAAAATCGTTTTAATGGTGAATTGGTACCGTGATAGTTGGCAGATCTTGACTTTTTACAAAAAGTCAAGATCAGATCTGAAATGGGTGGCCAAGATTCATCCCGTACGTCCGCATAAAACAAAACATCCGCAGTGATCTCCACCCCCTCACTCTCTCCTTCCTCCTCCTCGCGTCCTCTAATCTCTCCTTCTATATATATATATAAATATATGTATATATATATATATATATATACCACAATATATATATAATCTATATATACTATATATATATACTAGTATATATGATGTATATATATATATAAGGCAAAGGATCACGTGCGGAATTTTTTTAATTCGTGCGGACGTACGAGAATAGTCTGGCCGTCCATCGCCAGAATCCTGATCTTGACTTTTTGTAAAAAAGTCAAGATCTGAGCGCAACGATCACGGTACCAATTGACCCCTTCCCAAAACGATTTTTTTAATTTTTTTTTCCTTTTTAGGAAATCCTTACTATTGTTGTCTTATTACTTTTTATTTTTTCAGATTTTTCCGAGGCACTTTTTTTTGTTTTGATTAGAGTCTACGATGATATTTAGGATATTTTATGAGTCCTAGCGTGATATTACAATTTTTGACTAATAAGGTTACGTTGATAATTAGTAAAAAAACTTAATATGCACTGTTTTTTTTATTACGATATTAAGAAAAGTTACGGTGGTATAAAAAAATTAACTTTGATATTAAGAATAGCATGATANAAAAAAAGGATATTATGTGATATCAAGATCTGATCTTGACTTTTTTACAAAAGTCAAAATCAGACGCTAATATCACATTACCTTTAACGATGAAAACGATTTTTTTTTTGAATTTTTTTTCAGCGATTCTTAATTATTTGTTGTCCTATTTATTTTTTTAATTTTTTCAGATTTTTTTGAATTTTTTCAGAAAAAAAGCTAATATGATAGTAAAGATTTTTAAAAAAGATGGGATATTTACGATATTGCCACTCCGCTTTTTTCAGATGGTTGACTAGATGGAGGGCTGAGATTCGTCCGTACCATCCGCACTAAAAGCAAAAAACGTACCTGATCCATTCCCTATATATATATATATATATATATATATATATATATATATATATATATATATATATATATATATATATATATATTATATATATATATATTAGATTTCACAGATTTATTATTTATATAAACTTAAACAAAATAATATTTAAATTGATGAGGAGAATTATTTTGGATACTAAAAATTCCTTATTACTAGGCTAATGACAGTAAGGGGATTCAATCATGCTCTTTTTCCCTGCCACGTCAGCTTTCTCTCTTCAGCGACCTACAGGCGATTGGGTGCCCTAGTAATGGCGACCAAGTTCCAATTTTTTTTATACATTTTTAACACAAACTCAAATTTCATTAATAATTAAAACCGGTTCCAACATAAAAATCCGGATTGTTGCATAATTGTTCCATAGAATCACAAGCATCAAGATTGATGTGGTTAACCGAAGAATAATTTTGATAATTAGAATAGGAAGACATCGATGAGTCCATTGTTGGACGATACGCCGATTCGGGGGAGCCATACATAGATTGTTGGCTTCGACGGGAGTGACTTTATTGTAGTTGTTGGTTGTTTTGGTACGGTGAAATAAATGGACTATTAATATTACGATTCATAGCAAATGGATTGAATGTTTGTTGTTGTGGAGGTTGTTGAAATTGATAATCAAGAGTAGCGGGTCGGAAATTTACGGTTGGTGAGACACCGGTTAATCGGAAATTCGGATCCGGTGTTAGTTGCGGGATGTTTTGTTGTAATCGAGATTTTCGGCCTTTTGGTTGTGGTGTTTTCTTAGACATTTTGAATAGATATAAGTGTGAGATTTTGTGAACTGGAGTGTGTTTGTGTTGTGTATTTATAAGCTAGTTTAAAAGATTTTTTTTTATTTTATTATTATTTTTTTTTTGTGCCAAACGGCTAAATTGAAACGGTAACATTTTTTTTTGGTTTTCCACTTCTAACGTTCACAGACAAGGAGCCAACGTCTATATTGGATCAAAAAGGTTAAAAAAAAAAACGATCCCCCACACGACCCATTTGTGTTTTTTTCCTCACTCGATCGAATACCTGCACCAAGGACGACCAAATGGAATCGATCGCCCAACTCGGTCGCACACCCTTACTGTCACTAGTCTTATACCGTCACGACCAGTATTTAATTATCTTGTTATAGACGGGCAAGGAGGTTTTGGCAGGGCATGGCATGGTCATAGAAGACTCTGATATTCATACAGGGACCGTTTAAACTGTTTTTAAGGGCCTACTTCCGCATTACTTTTGACATTGTAATTCAACACTTTGGTTAAACTATTTTATTTTAAATGAATGAGATGAAACCGTTCTTTGCACTTGTGTTGTGGTACCAATTGAGTCGCACCCCAAAAACATTACTTTCCGCTGCAAACCATTTTTGGGGGTGTGACAGGCATTCTGATATATACTTTCGATTTATTTATTTTATTTATTTTATTTTTTTGGATTTTTTACGTTTCATCCACACCATCCATTTACCTATATTACACTACAACGGTTAGGTACACTACCTAGAAGGATTGTAAAACTTAGTGATTTTGCAAATTTCCGCATCAATAATTGTTAATACAAATAAACCATAAAAACGTTTATCTATATTTTACGATCTTCTAAAATATGATTGTAAGGAACCAAAATGTGTAAAAAGTGTAAACTGAGCATAGTCTAGTGTCGGTTTGAGTTAAATGTACGTTAATCTATGTACGCGATTAAACTAATCCGGTTTCTAATAAAAGTAAGTTTACTTGAAATTAAAAGATTAAGGGGGTGCTTGGTGGGGGTGCGTCCCCTAAGAGAAGGTGAGGAGCCCATATTGGAGGCCACTGCGGGGCGCACGATGGAGCTTGCACTGGAGTCAGAGGGTACTCCTCCAGTAACCTTAGAGGCGACCCCTGTGCGCAGTGTTCCCATCCCTAGGGAACAATCCCTAGAGGTGGAACTGTCGCACAGCGATTCTTTGGAAGATGTGGAGATTGTCAAGGTTGTGGATGCGTCAAAGGAGGCTGGCCAGGGTGTAAAGCGCAAGAAGGTTTCTGTCGATGATGGCGCGGGCACCTCCAAGCGAAGACGCCACCGTATTTCTGTGGATGCATCATCAGAAGAGGATGTGTCGCCATCCATCACTGCGCAGGATACGGCTAAGACTCCTTCTCCCAAGTAAGTAATGAGACCTATGCCTCATTCATTCATTTTTTTATTTTTTTTGTTTATATTGTTGATATAATAACCTTGACTTCTTGTCCTTTGCGTGTAGTGATGAAGCTGCAGGGGGTGATGCAGCGCATATTGAGCACTCGCCACCTAAGCTGAGTCATCCTCAGGTGGAGGAGCCTTCGAAGGCATGCGAGGATGTTCCTACGAAGTAGCTGATAGAGGAGCTTAGCTTGGCTGCTGTGCACCAGGCTTCATTGGTTGCTCGGTTCAAGACTAAGTATGCTGGTGAAGAGAGCAGCAGTGCGCAGAAGGATGAGGAGATTGCACGACTGAAGGCACAGTTGGCTAGTGCTCATGCTGCAGTGGAGTCAACAAATGTGCACTCCAAGAAGCTTGCTGATGAGAGGATTTCATTGTTGGCCCAATTGAGCCACGAGCGTGCTGCTTTTGACCAGTACAAGAAGACCTGCCTATGGGGGTTGAAGTACATGGAGCAGAACAAGAGCAAACACTTCTCACAATTGGATGAGTTCTGCAAAGCTGTAGAGGATGCCTTGGAGAAGCAGGAGGGTAAACTGCNCACTCAAATTCAAAATTTAAACTTTCAAATTTCAAAAATATCTAAAAAACCCGCTCCTCCCCACCCGGTTCGGTTCCAAACCGGTTAACCAAACCGGTTCAACTAACCGGTTCCTAAAAACCGGTCCTCAAACCGGTGTATTTTTTGAAATGGCAAACCGGTTCCTAACCGGCGGTTTGGGGAAAAACCGGACCGGTTTGGGTCAAAACCGGTTTTGACCGGTTGGGTTTTTCGGTTCACTTTCAGACGCGGTTCGGTTAACCGGTTTTTTTGTTCACCTCTAGTTAAGGGGGTGGGGAATGGGTAAGGAATTCAAAAGGGCCACCTCACTCAAATTATGGTGCTTGGTTAGGAAGTGCAAATGTATTGATTACCCCGTAGTGGGTAATCCAACCATTATAGAGTAAATTGAGGGGTAATGGATTGATTACCCACCCCACTCATTCCTTTGCATTCCCTTTCTCTTTCCATTTCTCCACTTTGAACCAAGCGGGTCATAAATGATGTAAATAATCAAATAATGATCTCATAAATTGAGAATGGTTACAATTATTATCGTATTCCCGAAACTATTGACCTAACAAAGTAATTATGTAATGTTCTTTATATTATATTTATAATTATTTGTTATTAATAAAATTTGTAGTATTTTTTTCACTTATATATAAGTATGTATATGTATATTTGTATGACAAAAGTAAATATAACTAAAAAAAAATAAAAAAAAAATAAAAAAATAAAAATAAAATTATAAAGATAAATAAGGATTAACTAATAATAACTAAAAAGTAAAAGTAAGAGACAAGTCAATGCTTTATATAGTTCTATGTAAATTTTGATAATAAAGATAAAATATATAATGATTATTTTTAAAACAAGCCAATGATTAGATAATCATACTTGGTGTATTTAGACTATCCTTTTTTGTATTGCATTAAAAGCTTTTTATAAAGGCTTGATAAACTTCAAGTCATTCCTTAAAGTTTTAGTCATTAAATGTGATATACATTAAATGCATCAAGTTTTTAAAGACTTGATGCATTGTAGGTGCTATTAATTCTAACTCGCCTACAAACCAAACCGACCCTAAAAATAAATTGCGATACCTCTATGATGGATATATTTGATCTTGACTTTTATAGTTTAATCCCATTTATACAAAAAGCTCGTATTTACTCCCATGACATGAGATAACAATGTAAACGTCACTCAGGGATCCAGTAATTTAAATTGTTAATGGAAGTAGGAAGCAAATTACCTTGTTACCCTTCCAAAGTTGTTTTTGTAAGCTCCTAAGCAATTTTAGACTAGAAAGATTCATCGGTTGGAAACTGTCTGGGAATGGACTAGCAGGATAGTCTACCCAATTAATATACCGTAACTCATTTGATAGAAAAGTAGGCCCTTCGACATCATTATCAGCCTCACCAATCTTCTTCTTAGTCACAGTAAGACACCTTAATTTCTTCATGTTTGAAACAACCTTGAAGAATCGTGACGAAGGACAATCAACATGATATCGTATCGCTTCTGTTATGTCGTTTTCCTGCTAATTAGGAAATTATTAATGCATGGGTTGAGTTACTTGAGTTAAAATATTCCCTGTTAAAAAAAAAAGAAAAAAAAAAAAAAAAAAAAAAAAAAAAAAAAAAAAAAAAAGAAAAAAGAAAAAGACGTTTTTTTTAACTATTCCTAAACTCTACCTGAAACGCGACCCTAATAAAAGTTCGGGTAACCAGGCAGGTTAGAGTATTTTTGAAACCCCTAATTGAGTCAGATTCTATCATATATAGATATGTGTCATGTGTGTACCGTGTATAGTTTAAGCAACTTATAATGTATTAATGTATATATATTTAAAAAGCTTGCTAGATGACCCTTTACCGTACCGTTGTGGTGTTCCCAAGACACATGTAATTGATTTCTTCATCTTTCCAGACTCTGGTATGTTTTTGAGGATTGTTGGGATTTTCCCATCTAACAATGTGGTGACCCATTTCTTGTACCAAATCATGCATATCAAAACGACCTAATGAATCAAGAGTTATGAGAGCCTTTTGTATCAGCACCCTTATCCCTATTAAAGGGTGAAACCCACAAGCCTCAAACATCTCCATTGCATCATCTTTTCTTTCCCCCCTCCACAAACATGCAATATCCAAGAATAACTCCTTCTCAACAGCTTTAAGTCCATCATAGCTAATTTTAAGCTGCTCCAAAATTTCAGATTCTGGAATATCTTTTAGTCTATCCAAGGTACTTATCCACTCTTTCTCGTCTCTACCATTTAGATATGAACCTAAAACTTTAAGTGCTAACGGGAGTCCAGCAGCATAAGAAACTACACGAAATGAAAGTGTTACATAATCATTTACGGACACTTTTTCATTATATGCATATCTATTAAAGAGACAGATAGCCTCGTCATTAGATAATAATGTGACACGGGAGACGTGGTCTACTAGGTGACTTGTTAGCAAATGTTCATCTCTAGTTGTGATTATTATCCGACTCCCATCACCAAACCAATTATGTGATCCAGCTAACGCCTCTAGTTGCTTACGGTCATCAACATCGTCAAGAACAATCAAGACATTATTTTGACATAACCTATTTTTAATCATCTTCCTTCCTTCGTCAATACTCTGCACTTGCACTTGTCTTTTCAAAATAGTTGATAGGAGTTTCTCTTGCAAAGTTTTAAAACCTTGTTTGCTTGATTCCTCCCGAATATTGTCAATAAGGCAGTGACCATCAAACTGGTGAGCGATTTTCATATAAACAGAATTTGCAAGAGTAGTCTTACCTCCGCCCCCGACCCCCCATATCCCAACCATGCGCACACCACGTGTCCCAATTTCTAATTGGGATATCAAATCTTGCAAGCGAGTCGTCATTCCAACAAGATCATCATCAACATCTGAGTTTAAGGAAAGCAGGTCGTTTGAGATTGCATCAACAATTTTTTTGATGACCATTGATTCATGCCTGTAGATAGGATAAATATAGATAATTAGGTAGTGTTGCTTTTTAAAGACCTCTTAATCTAACTCATTCAGACGCAGAAAGACAGTTGAGTCATTAAGTGCATTTTTTTTATACGCGGTCAGAGGCTAAAACATCTTAACCAACAAGATGTGGAAGGGACGTCTTACTACCTCTTAATAACTTTTAACTCTATTTTATTATTATTATTATTATTATTATTATTATTATTATTATTATTATTATTATTTTACTATTGTTACTTTACTATTTTTTTTCTTTGGTTCTTCTTTTAATTTTCTAATTATATTTTTCTCGACTTTTCCTTTAGTATTGATAATACGTTTAAAGAGAATCATCGTTATCGTCGTTTTTGGCTATATAAAAATGTTAAATATGATAATATGATGACGACGAAAATGCTCAAGCACAAGAGTATTTGAAAATTGAAACAATTATAATATATAACTTATGAAATATTTTTTTTTCATACGCGGTCAGAGGCTAAAACATCTTAACCAACAAGATGTGGAAGGGATGTCTTACTACCTCTTAATAACTTTTAACTCTAATTTTATTATTATTATTATTATTATTATTATTATTATTATTATTATTATTATTATTATTATTATTATTATTATTATTATTATTATTATTATTTTACTATTGTTACTTTACTATTTTTTTTCTTTGGTTCTTCTTTTAATTTTCTAATTATATTTTTTCTCGACTTTTCCTTTAGTATTGATAATACGTTTAAAGAGAATCGTTGTTATCGTCGTTTTTGGCTATATAAAAATGTTAAATATGATAATATGATGACGACGAAAATGCTCAAGCACAAGAGTATTTGAAAATTGAAACAATTATAATATATAACTTATGAAATCAAATTGTAGCATGCATATTTTAAGCGTTAACTTAAATTCTTTTCGTTAAAAATATTTTGAGTTATTAATTGACAATGTTAAATATATTATAAAATAGTTTACTGTTTTCGTAGTCCTATGATCATCATATATTAATTAATAGAGATAGTTTATAAAATGATGAAAATGTTTAATAACATGGGAGTATACATATCAATAATATATGACTACTTAAGAGATCAAATTGCGATCAATGTTCTTAAATGTTTTAAACACAATTTATTTTCACGTTGCTATGATATGTTAATTTTATGACTCATTTGTTTTATATAATGTCTATAAACGTTTATGAGAGTGTAACTGCATTATATTTATATCATTCAGACACTAAATAAATAATAAAAAAATATATATATAAAAAAGAAAAGAAAAAAAAACAAAAAAAAAAAACGCCTCAAGTTCAGATGTGTGAGTCATATTCAAATCCAGAGCATTTTAATAAATAAAGAACACTTTAATCTATGCAAACATTCACAAGTTAAGGTGAGGATTATTGTTGGATCATATACTTGATTTGTGCTAAAGTAAAAGATTGGACTACCTATTAGAATTATAAGTCGAAGCCCATAGTATCAAAAGAATTTTATTTAAAATATTAGTTAAATAGAATGTCTGGAAGTTATCTAGTTGTAAAATAGCAAGATGTATTAAGCAGCCTAGCAAGCAGACACGGCGCAGAAAAAACCAGTTACACAACAGTTGCGAGAGCGGTACATGGGTTTCTAATTAAACAACTCAACCCAATTAATTGTAATTTTCCTATGTCTATTAGTGATCCAATTGTAAAAAAAAACAGCGTTACGTCAGTAAAATAAGTTGAGTCTTGGATCTCTTAGTCTTGAAGACAAATACATTCCTTATTTTTAACCAAGTATTGATATAAAATAAAGTAAATTACCCATTGGCAACGTTCTTGGGTTCCCATCCAGAAATGTTACTTGCATCAACAAGCGCTTTTTTCCACGCATCAACTTTGGTGTTCTGGGCCTCTTGTTTGGCAAATACATTTCTCCATGATATAACTTTGTTGACATTCTTCCTCTTTTGTTTAGCAAATGCTTTCCCGAAATCCCCTTTTTGGTTTCTTACTTCTGAGGGATCCACATCATAGAATACTGGCAAAACGATTTGCCCTTTCTCATTCCTACATTTCATAATATGTACAAGTTCGTCCAAACACCATGAAGAATCTGCATAGTTTTTGGAGAATATTATGACAGCAATATGCGATTCTTGGATAGTCTTCAAAAGGGCTGGACCGACAGATTCACCACGGGGAAGTGTAATATCATCTCTGTAAGTACGAATAAGGCTTTCGTTAAGAGCCGTGTAGAGATGATCTACAAAATTCTTACGGGTATCTTCTCCTCGAAAGCTAAGAAATACATCATAACTATACGACCGAGAAGAAGTAGAAGAGGAAAAAGATAGCGTTGATGTGTTTGGATTGGGGGATGGATCATCTGAGTGGATGATGGTGCCCGATTTAAGTAGTACACCTATTTTGTAGTAACATAAGAGCATGAGGAAGAACACGAAAAAGAAGAACCAGAACATGATTACGTGAACTTGGAAAGGAGTAAGAAGAAAACGTAAATTATATAATAGCAATCAGAAACTGCAGATGCGTTTATGCATTATGTTGTCTTGGTTTTGCGAGTATCTTCTCTAAAACTAAGAAATACATCATACCTAAACGACCCAGAAGAAGAAAGACGACAAGTATGTCATTGACGTGATTGGAATATATGGGTTAGATTAGTTGAGTGCAAGTAAAAAGAAGATTGATGTGGTTTGTTTGTTTAGGTGTATGAACTGAGATATATATTAAGAGCTTTGATATGGTGTGTTTCACGGCACTAACTCATCTACTTCCTTCATATAAAAACTATTAATAAAGAATACGATTATTATGATCGTGACATATATGATATGAAATTTTTATATTTAGTTTGAGAATATATAGAATTGACTTTGGAGTTAAGATCAAATGAGAATTAAATTTAATAACAAAATTTAAAATGAGAATGATGAAAAGTAAGTATAGTCACATATTTGAAATGCAATGACTTGAATTAAATGCATCTCTATTCATTTATATGCATCCTAACGTATTTCTAGATCAAAGTTAGATGCATATACATATAGGTCAATCGTTTGTAGTTTTTGTCATCTGCATATGTCAAATGTTGTTCTAGTGCTACTTTACATATTTTTCACTTCAAATTTACTTTCACAATAATTAGCGATGCATCTAAATAAGCATAAATGCATTTGATTTAAATCGATATATATATCAAATGTATGATATAATCCTTTTTCTCATTATAATTTTATTGGCACTGAATCCTATCAATTGAGCCTATAATATATGTGCCTATCGATAGTGCATAATGTGCATATGCCCAACTTCCCAATTAAGAGGCCATAAATTGTCTTCTAACGTGTCCATAGAACGACTTTTTTCTTATACGATTTTCACTTAAAACAATGAATTAGAATTGAATGAAGCTTTTTCTGGTCGGCACCAACTAGGGATGTAAATGTATCTAGATATTTTAAACTTATGCAACATAATTTTGATTTTATCACTTTAATATAAATTGAATGTTGTAAGAAACTACTACAAGAAAAATCGAGAAGAGACTTGGTAGTTGGTAAATTATTAATTTTGTGTTTGTTAACGCGTTTTTTGTGTTATAGCCTAATGCAAATGCAACTAGCACCACTTGTTCAACGTACTGGATTTTCGATCCATCTATTGGATTCACACTAGTATGTCAAAGGCACCGGTAACATCACCTAGACTTTTTCTCCGATGCAAAAGTCAACGTATACCTAATTTGGAATCTTAGAGAAATTGCGGAGTATATAGGTTTTATCTGAAGAGGTATTTGTACCCTTTCGCCGTATTTTTAAATCTGTTTTATATGTCTCAACTAGCTTATAAGACCCGTGGAATCCACGGGTTTTAAGAAGAATAAATGCATCAAGAAATTAAACGTGTGAGTAAAGTAAGGAAAAACAACGAATGTAAACATTTTGTATTGTTTTTTAATGGAATAATATGTAATAAGTAAATGATACAATAAAGAAATATGGATGTAACTATTAATCTAATAAACGTCCATGCACGCGGGCTACAATCTTCATGGTCTTGAAAAGCAAATGTATGTAGTGATTGGTAATTAAGTGATAAGCTAATGAACATTTCTTGAGTACCTAATAAGAGTAAAAAAAAAAAGTGTAAGTAAAGAGATGTTTGCGATTGATAATACATGTGAATATAAAAAATCTCACAAAAGATATTGTATGTACCTCTTCAAACATGGTCATAAACCTTGAAGAACTTCTTTGTAGACTACATTTGTAGTAGTTTTTGATAGATTACCATCCGCATAAAAAACAACAACCTTCAAACCTTTTTTGCTTTTGACACGCCAAAGAGCCACATATAGTTATCCATGTGTGAAAACCGAACTTGGCAAGTACAAATGAACTCTTAAAAGTGATTGTCTTTGGTTCTTGGGCATGCATGTTTTAACCCGTACTAAAAAGTGACCCACTTCAATACCTTAAACCTGAAACATTAATTTAATTATTTAGCTAAGAGTTTAACAATAGTTCAATCACCTTCCATTGGAATTCAATTGCAACACGTGTTTCACTGCATCATATTATACAAAATCAACAATTATGACCCACAACTTGAAATTCCTAATAACGATGTGACTTACTCGAATAAAAGATTGTACATCAGCTCTTGATTGTGTACTTTTGAAACTATAGATTTCTAAAAGTGGTTGGTCTAACAAAATAGTTAATAAGATACATAATAAGGGGCTTTTAAATGTTGTTAAAAAGAAAACTAAAGAAAAGGAAACTGGTAATCATCTATTTTACTACTCCTAAAAACGCTAATAGTGCAAAAGTAACAATCTATAATGGAGTTTAGCGGCCCCAAACATAGCTGCGATTCTGGTGGCCACAGCGGGTTTATCTCCATGAATGTTCCTTGTAATGTAGGTATGTGTTGTACATATCTTTGGCATTGGTTGTGTAAATATTGGCTGTAAGAAATGCAGCATTTTAACAAAACATAAGATATTTATTAAACCCTCGCAAAAAAAGATTAAACAATAAATATTGCCTGAATTGGTGCCCGATGCATGGTGTTCCCATCCATTGATATGACTCCCTGCAAAGGTGCCACATACCTGCTAATTCTCATATGATTAGTACATGTACACCATCTCGTATAACTATAAATTTCAAACGTTTGTAGCTTACCCCATTGAAGGTCGATTATCTAACTACAGAGGGATTCAACTCGGCAAAGACCTTCCAAGAATTAATACCACATTGAGCCCTTAAGGGTATGCAAAACAGTTGAGTGGGAATACATTAAATGGTACAACCTCATAAAGTGATAATGGGTCTTGTGACCATTTAAAAAAGCAGCTATGAATTCAAATTTAAAACATTTAGTTTTTATTCTACTACTTACACACACCAAATAGATAAAATTATGCACAGTACGTGTCTCAGGTCCTCATAACACGTTATTTTGGTTAGAAATCCCAAACAGCCCTAATGAGAACTTATTTGAAGATCAAATACAACAAACAAACATTTGCAAAATTTGCGGAATATTGATCAGAACCTATTGATGATCTATCAGTTTAAAATTGTTTTTATAACTTCACTTTAAACTACTGATGATCAAACTATCAGTTGAGCTTTGGCATAATTCTTATGTTAAAACCAACATCCATTTGCATAATTCTTTGGCTGTTATGTGGGATTTTACACTAAATGGTCCCGTTAAGAGTAATGTAACCCAAACGATTTGTTATACCTTATATTAGTTAAGGTCTTTGTAACTACGCTTAAAAGAATTGATATATGCCAAACGATCTTTTATATGCTATACCAATCAAACTTTTTGATATAAAAGTGTTATGCTCCCACCTCTGATCAAAACCTCTAAATTGATATTGTGTACATTACTGCTGCAAACAAATAACATTACTGGCATGAAAATTGATATTATAAACTGATTACCTGGTTGATTTTGTAGGTGAGAACATGGGTGGACAAAGAAGAAGAAGAGTCTTCAATATCGTTTACAATACTGCTGCATACAAAAAACAGCTGGAACACATCATATGCAAAGCATTTTTTATCACTTGAAAATGCTCCACAAAAAAGCTTCTTCATCAATCGTTGGTCCTCTATTGAAAGTTTAAAAAATTGACCCATTTGACCGGTTCAATTTCAAAATTACTTGGTTATATTCCAACTCTTACGTGTTAGTCTATCACATTAAGAAAGTAGTATCAAACTTAGAAAAAGTACTTATCAAACACCTAAGAGGCCTCTTAAAAACTTGCAAATTATTGAGCAAAGTATGTGGAAACGAACTTACAGTAACGGCCATGGTCCACCTTTGCTTGATATCTTTCTTCCGTCTCCATAAAACAATATTATTGGTGACGTCACGGACGGCGCCATATTTTTTCATCACCATTAAATGCATCAACATTGACTTTAATTTCGTTGACCCTCATTACTGCTCTATAACCATCAAGTCCTTGTTCTCGGTCCAATGAATAGATTCATCAAGTTCATCAGCGTCTTATTCAGTTATTTTGTTAAGATCAGTATAACCAAAGTCAATAAATTGATGCAATAGATGGTTGGAGCACTAAGAGGGTGTTTGGCATTGCATTTGAAAACTGAGTATATGATTTTAATTTATTTTCCATTGTAAAACTCTATAATACAGTAGTATTATGTTGTAGATCTGACACTCATCTTGATGTGCATCGGGCGCTGGCCTTCTAAGCTCACAACATATTTCAATGCATATACCCTGCTGCTTGATTAATGTGTCCAAAGAACTTCACCGATACGAAATGTTATTAACAACCTGCACATCATAAGAAATTATGTTTTCTGCTAAAATAATGGTGATGAAAGAACTTCACACATACGAAATGTTTATACACCTACACCTAAAGTTAGAGGAGGCAGAATTGGTGGTTCANTCCAATGAATAGATTCATCAAGTTCATCAGCGTCTTATTCAGTTATTTTGTTAAGATCAGTATAACCAAAGTCAATAAATTGATGCAATAGATGGTTGGAGCACTAAGAGGGTGTTTGGCATTGCATTTGAAAACTGAGTATATGATTTTAATTTATTTTCCATTGTAAAACTCTATAATACAGTAGTATTATGTTGTAGATCTGACACTCATCTTGATGTGCATCGGGCGCTGGCCTTCTAAGCTCACAACATATTTCAATGCATATACCCTGCTGCTTGATTAATGTGTCCAAAGAACTTCACCGATACGAAATGTTATTAACAACCTGCACATCATAAGAAATTATGTTTTCTGCTAAAATAATGGTGATGAAAGAACTTCACACATACGAAATGTTTATACACCTACACCTAAAGTTAGAGGAGGCAGAATTGGTGGTTCAACGGTTGAAACTGAACCAAACCTAAACTTGTCTGTACTAAAAAAGTGAGCCGGTAGCTAATAATGGTTCGGCTTACGCTTCTTTATGCGTGTCTTCAGTGTTGCAGCCTCAGCTCTTAGTCTAAAAATAGAGTTTCCACCGTTAGCCCAGTCCGATTATTACACATTTGATTCTCACATTCTGTTAAAATACTTACAGCAAGCTTAAGTCCTATCAATGTACACAACTTTTGTTTAAGTGTGAGCAGGTAGCTAATAATCTTTTAGGAAGATGAAAGTTATACATGTGTGTAAAAATGAAAGGATACGTGGCAGGAAGAAGAGGTTAAAGAACTGATGGGCAGGAAAAAAAATGAAGAAGTTGATAAGAAGGAGTTCAGAACCTTAGACCTGGTGCCTGATAAAATAAGATGACACTAAGGCTTCGAGAGTTCAATTTGCATTCATCAATGTCTATCACAGTTCTTGCAATGAATTTCACTATTAAGTTCGTCGATCATCACCTATAAGTAAATAAAACACAACATGTTAGCTCTTTCAATACTTATAGCAATGCAATTCCTTATTTTAAGCTCAAAGTTGAAGATGAATCGTATACATTTTGAAATCGAGAAGATGTTCCAACCCCCTTTAAACATTTTAAGCTCAAAGAATGTACCGAGAAAGTGTGACAACACTGGGTTGAAATTCATTGTTAGCTACTACATAAACTGCAAAAACAATGAAAAATCGGGGAAATTGACACAGTGTGCAATTGCGTAGCAAGCACGATTGTCTAAAAATATGTACATACAACCCAGGTAATACACTTGTTGATACTTACCTTCGCCTGTTGTTGGCAGTCCAGATGTCATGCCTACCGGGCTAATAACCGGTCGATCATGTGAGATGATGCCCTAAGAAAAGTCCCAATTATTTGGACCATCTGTGTCTTTCAAACTCTGTAAATGCAACATAAATCTGTAAATGATATATCAGAATGCATACCAAATTTAAGAAAATGAAAGACTCCTACTGTAAATGCAACATAAATCTGTAAAAGACTGTAAATTATATCAGAATGCATACCAAATTTATGCAAATGCAACATAAATATGTTGCATTTACGGATACCATTTACATATTTATGTGTAAAAGACTGTAAATTATATCAGATTGCATAACAAATTTATGTGTCTTTCAAAATCTGTAAATGCTACATAAATATGTGAGATGATGCCCTAAGAAAAGTCCCAATTCTTTGTTCCAGCTGTCTTGACCGTCTCTAACGGGCTAATATATCAGATTGTATTGTGAACATCAAGGTGTTCTAAAACACGCCGAGTAGGCAGAAATCAGAAATATAACACTAAAGGAGGAGTCTTTTACAATCCATAATTTTGGTGTTTGTTTTCACAAACCCATTGCATATTCAAAACGAAACTACAAAAGTATAATGATCGAAATACCGCTAATCGTGTCTCAATCTCGTATCGAGGTCTGCTATACTCCTTAAGCACATCTTGCACACGAATACTGTCCATCTTCACCGACCTAAACACAGAAGCCACAAAAGCATCACCAAACAATCAAAATAAGCAGTTTTATATCACTTATTTCGAATTAATAATGTCTAATTGGTTATTTCTAAAACTTTACTTCAGTCGCAAATATGCAGATAAATGAATCATACCCCTATTCGGCCGGCCAATATACTGTGCAATTTGTCCACTGGCTATAGCACCAACCATTGCACCTACATTCGATAAAGAGCCAAACACGAAAACTGAAACACAAACGCATCAAATCAGTCCCAAATTCACATTGAAAAAAACCCAAAACTCTTAAAAAAATATCAAAATCGTAAATAACTCAAACCTGCAATCAACAAATATAACTGAGATCATATAAAAATTAACATTGAAACATACAATCAGCGATAACTAAACTAAAAAAAGTTATAAAACGTAATTTTCCATACTTTTTTTTCTAGGGTTCATGATAAAACACAATGAAATTGTATTGAAGGAAAACATACTATAGTTGAATCAAAACAAATAATTATAAACCACATCGATTCAATGCAAAAAAAACTTACCAGAATTATTGTGTGGAATTCAAGATCATCCATAGTAGATGATGACCAATTATTCACCTTTCAAAATTTACAAATCGTTAATGCAAAGTCAAAGGATTCTATTGCAATTGAATTGGTGTTTTTGAATATGTTGTTGTGGTATTAATTGGTGATTTTGAATTGGTCATTAATGAGGGGAAGCGTATAGAAGAAGTCTGATGAAACGCAAAATTGGAGGAGCGTGGTTATTGAATGTGGTTACTAATTTACAAAAATAAGCTAAAGAGTAGAGGTATAAAAAGTATTGCATTGAAAAGTTGTACAAATGCTCTATAAAAGGAATGACACATCAGCGCATTGAATTTTATTCAGCTTAAATGGGTGGTACAAAAGTGTCATATATTAGAATACATAGATAGATACCCATTCAGTTTCTCAAAGAATAAGTTATGCATCACTCACTAGTTCTCAGATATATCTTTCACGCAAATGTGTTAATAAAAAAGAAAGTTTAAGTTATATATCTATACTACATATAAAGCATTTAAGTTGTGGGATCCACTAAAAATTAAGATAAAGAGCTCCAATTATGAAGTGACATGTGTCACTTCTCAACTAAAACATCACCTTTATTTTCAAATTGAAATATCTTTTTATCTATTTATTTTTTTAATGATCTAATTTCACAATATTTTCTAAAATTTTGTGCTTTTTAATTCAACATCCATTTTGATATATTTTTATAAGTTTTTAGTTTTTGCATTTTTAATGGGTCTTTATGCGAGAATAATAATGTCACGGGAAAGTTACGAGAAACCTAAACAAACACATACAACGAACACATATATTTTCGGAGTGTTATGTCATCTCTGTAAGTACGAATTCACTAAGCGGGTACGGAATTGTGTGAGAGTTGAATTAGCAATTCATTCATTATATTTCTATTACAACTATACTTTTTTCGCCGCCGCTGTGCGCGGGTATCCAACTAGTGCTTGTTAATATTTCAGGAAGCCCGCCAAAATATAAAGTTATTATGATTTAAAGTACCACGAAGCCTATGCAATGCAGCGACATTAGTAAGAGAGAAACAAACAATGGTTAGTTGTGATAATCGGCAATAGCGACGCACGTCCGTAGTTGTTAGTGATAGCAATAATGCATCAAGAAAAAAAACCTTTTCGTGATACAAAACATTTGATTGTCATAGCTAACACATGTTTTCTTGCTAACTTAACAAACTCTACCGGCAACATTTTAAAATAAATGAGAAATTTATATTTTTGTGACCAAAGATGCCACTTTTCTAACTTGAGTAACATTTGTGGTATATAATTCAATTTAAGAGTTTTTTTCTAAAAAAATTAATACTGAAACAACAATTATCTCACGTAACATTGCATAGCATTCATAGCTTTCCTAAAACACAAACAAACAAAAAAAACAATTTGTAGAGGTATCAATTTATACAATACATTAAGCATAACTTACAAGTATTTGTTTTTTTATAGCTAAAAATCAATTTGTTTTACGAAGATCGTCAAATTTTGGATTACAAAAATAAATTATGAGAAGATGATTAATAGATGAGAAGAAAAAGTTGGTAAAGAATGTCACTAACTTTGAAAAATATATGAAAGAAGGGGGAAGGAAGGAATAAGAGCGGGAGTTAGAAAGAAAATATTCTAGGGATGAGCACGGTACTGGTCTCATACCGATTCAGTATCGAATTAGTGGTACTGATTTTTTTCCGAGCATAAATTAGTGGTACCGGTACCGTACCAAACGGGATTCGGATACCGGTATCGGGAAATCGGGGTTTCCCCGTTTTTTTGGGGAATATCCCGATTTGGTATCGGTCCCGTACCGAATTAGTGATCCCGATTTTTTTTCACCTAATCTCGTAGTCCCGGTACCGTACCGTATATCGGGAATCGGTACGGTTCCGGTTCGGTTCCAGGATTCGGGTCGAAATGCTCATCCGATCCCTAAAATATTCATAACACATGGGGTGTGAGGAAGCAGAGGTTTATTTAAAGGTTTTTCATTTTGAATTTTACCATGTTTTTGCGAAAAAAATTTATAGAAATATAGCAAAATTGATATCAAATTGAAGAGTGTAGGGTTCTGGTGGTCACCCGCACGGTTAAAAAAAATGCACAACAAAAACAAGCACACAAAGTTATGCATACCAAAACCCTAATAGTTAGATTTTCTAATCAGTGACATAACCTAAGTCTAACACGTATAAATGGTGTTTAGGATTACTTACTTGTTATTCGTACCACACCTAAGCTCCTTAAACTCTTTCTTAATCTACATGGAACACCTTCTTCTTTATCTTGATGCTTTATGATCTCGTCTTAGTGTTTCTTGAATATCACCACTCGGACAGCTTCAGATATCCACTAGTACTGCACAGGTAGAACTAAGACTACGAATCTATGCAAGTTAGGCGAGCAAGAAACCCAATAAAACCCTTGGGTCGACTAGACCAAGGGAAGTCGACTTGTGAAAGTCACTTGTGTAAGTCGACTATAGGGACGAACCAAAGGGTTTTTGAATCCCTTGGTGTTTTGCTCGACCGGTTGACCAAAGAGGGAGGAGAAGGGAAGGTGTTTTACGATTAGAGGAGTGAATAATGAATCCCTTAGGAAACCCTTGTATTTATAAGCTTTAAAGTAATATTCTAGAATACTTGTAGAACAAGTATTCAAGTTTGACAACAAGTGAAACGTGTAACGTCCCGTAAATTTCCTTCTCCTCTTAACGGGCTTAAACCCGTAAACAAACAACTGGACCCTTAATACTTTTCACTTTGGGCCTTAACCAAATCCTTAGCCCAATTAACAAATCCAAAACATCTAATTCATTTAACAAAAATGTTCCAACCCTCATTTACTTTAGCTCGACAAAATAAAATTTCGACACACAAGCTATCTCAAAAATTCCATGGATCGATTAGGATTCCAACAAAGAATCAAGAACAACAATTTATTTCATTTTATACGAACGTTTGATAGAAAAATAAACGTCAAAGCTAAGCTACGTCAACATCTTTCTTTTATTTTACTTAGCACTAATCAAATTTATCAAAACTTGTATATATCATTTTTTTTGTTGTGACCTTGTTTCGTATATATATAAACAAGACATATCAAAGATCTCAAACATTGTTGTCAATATTTTTGGTCACGTTAGGACGTTGTTTGGACCTTCGGTGTACACGAAATAAACAAACCGAACTACTTGATAAATAACTAATCAATCTATCTATATTCATACCCACTAGGACCACTTGTGTTTATCTTGTACATTGGGAATTATTCCTTACACACAATCTGACACACTATCCTCTTATCCCACCAATCATAGATCAACTTGCTTAAAGAATCTTTTATAACTCCATGCATTCGAGCGTATACACACACATGCATACAATTCACTTTCAAAAATAATTCTAAGTCTCCTATTGTTGCTGTGAACGAGAGAAGCTTGGGCCAGAAACCTTAGAGCTAAAGTCGTGGTATAGGAAAGCAAATACTTGGTCTCGTTTCTTTGTTGGATCGTGAAACAAGTAGCATCCATTTCTTAGTGATCACTTGTCCCTATCTCGTGTTTTTCCCCACCATTTGTGGTGAAGTGAGTCAATTCTCTAACTTAACACTTTTCCTTTCATTTTATTAGTTTTGTAGGATATGTCTCTGATAAAGATTTATTTGATACGCTTTTAAGGGGTCATTTAAGCCTTAAATCGTGTTTTTATGATCAAATATTGCCTAAAATCATTCATTTTCTCATTTTAGGTACTTTGGACGTGATTTCTGAAAATTGGAGCATTTTGGACGTTTTTGGGCGAAAGAGTGAAGAAAACAACAAAGTCGTGGAAAACCTGTAATGAAACACACCTGAAGGCGTCACGCCTTAATTGGTGACGCCGTCACTTGAAGATCATGAAGTTGGAAAAACTTACACATGACGCTCTAGAGAACTTTTGAAGGATTTACACCTGACGGCGTCAAGTGTAATTACAAGTAGGTCGTCTGGTGTTAACTTAAAGAGAGACGGCTCAGAATACTTTGAGAGTGACGACGTCAGGATCATACCTGATGGCGTCAGAGTTATAGAGTGACGATGTTAGAAGGTCGACTTGTACAAGAAGAAACCCTAAACGCGGCGGTCTGACGTCGTCAGGATTTATAACCTGACGCCATCAGCTTTATAAATCTATATATACTTTTCGATTTTTAATTAATTAGTGTGCAACTTTGGAGACAAAAACCCTAGTACAAATTTCACAGGATTTTTAGGGTTTTCATACCCTCTTTTCTTCCATGTTCAATTGAAGATAAGTTTTCTTTTAATCATTCAATATGTCTATGTGTTGTTTGATTACTTGTTTATCTTTTCTTCCTTTTAACATGCTAGCTTAAGTTTATTAGTGTTTGCTTAGATCTAATGAAACCTAGGTATTGATTATTGATAAGTTGTCTATTGTTTAGTTGATTGATTCGCGTTAGGTTAAGAAAACTGGCTGACCTGTATTGTGTAACAAGCTTGAACGTCTTAAAAAACGTAATCGTATGTGCGCTACGGTTTTTCTCATTGTATTTAATGCATGAATTGATGTTAGTGATTCTATGATACGGTACTAAACGTGCCGTCATAGGAGAAACTAATATTCATAGAGTTGGGGAAGTTTGCACACCCCCACAACTGGTATTAAGGAATACAACGCTTCAACTAAAACAATTGCACTATGACATTCAATGAATCAATAAAAGATAACTAGGGAGTAATTATATCTAAGTAAACACGTTTGCCTCACTATAAGAAGTCCACCACTTTTACTTTTCTTGTTATTTAATTTTTGTCATTAGTTTAATTGTTAGTTTTGGGTTAGTTGACTAGCAACTAATTCCGCCCATTCTTTCAAAACCGAGATTTTTACTGCTTTCATAAAATATAAAAATACAAAAAGAATCATCCCTTACCTTTAGGCTTAAATTGACATACACTTTAACTTAACGACACTATTCCCCTAGAGAACGATCAATTCCCCGGACATACCTATACTACACTACAATAACCAGGTACACTGCCTATAGGATTGCAAGCTTCTCAAGATCCCTTGAGAAGTAAAACCTTTTGTGAGGCCGCAATCCTCGCGTCAAGTTTTTGGCGCCGCTGCCGGGGAATAGTTATTGCTTAGGTTTGATTTTATTTCTTTTAGGTCTACTCACTAGATTCCTATCAAGTGAGATTTTTATTTTCTTTTTCATAGATTTCTTTAGTGTATCTTTTTCTTTGTGCTCTTCTTTGTAATCCCTCTCATGAATAATATTAATCACTTAATCCCCGTTATTCGTGTCTTTCGTCGAAGAAATTTCCAATACCCATTTCGGCCCCCGTTATAGAAAATGAAAACCCACCAAACCTTTCACCTGATCATCACTTTGGCAATGATTCTGATATGGATGAATCTGACCACAACACTGACCATGAGAATGGCCTTTTTTATTATTCAGATTCCGATGAGGACTTAGGAGTTGGCGAAGTCATTGATGAGGTTAGGAAAGAAGAGGAGGTTGATCCTCTTAAGTATGTTGACCCTAGGACTAAAATCGAGAAGGATAGCCTCTTTAATATGCAATTTCTTTCTAAAATCGGATTTAGGAGCTTTGATGCTTACCTTAACTTATCTTTACCAATGAACATAATCTCACGTGCTAACTATAACAAAATCATGGTAAATGAGTTAGAATATCAAGGAGGTAATATTGTTTCTAGGGTTGAACCGTTGCATGTTTTTGTCGGAAGTTTCGTTTACTTGGTTGATTTTATGGTAATGGAGGATTTAGGAGAGTTTATCGATGACAAATTAACCCAAGTCATATTTGAAAAGCCCTTTAAAAGGCTAACCAAGCTTGATGAAAAACTTATGGATTGGTTGATTAAATTCTCGGACGAAGACGAAGATTTCGTCTATCAAATGCCCCGCTCGCACCCTAGATTTAAGAAATTTTCAATTGAGGCATGTAACAGACTCCCCCCCTCGTGATTTGTTAAGTGTGAATGATAAAAGGAAATGACTTAAATATCCTCATGAAAGAATAAGAAATATTATCGCGGATGTTTAGAGTTAAATGATGACTATAAGAAAGATGAGGCAACAATTAGGTGGCTCACACTCGGGTATGTGAGCATTAGTGATACTAGGTGGACGTGACTTTGAGTCTAGCTACAAGACTCGTTAATAAAGAAAAGCGCTTCTTGGGAGGCAACCCAAGCTTTTTTTTAATTGTTTACTTGTTTATTTGTTTTTATTTGATTTCATATATATGCTCCATCTTTAATTGTTTATTATTCATATTTTATATATTTCGTGAAAATGCTTTATTTTTTTTAACTCTTCGCCATAATTACATATAAAGGTATTTTACAAAAAGATAAGTGTAGGGAAGATCACAATTGTTTTTAAAGAACGGATTTGACATGAATAATAACAAATATTGGTTTAGCATATATATTAGTATGTTTGTTTGAGTCAAATGCTTGTATCGAGTCACAATGAATGTTTCACAGAATTTCCAGGATTTAAAACTCAGATTTTCCAGAAATTTTCCAGAAACAAAATATAAAATTCTGTCAGGTCAATCCTGACGGCGTCAGGAATTATAACCTGACGACGTAAGGTACTGTATCTGCAAAATTTTCTAGATTTTGTTTTTCTGCTGGAAATTATATAATTTTGAAAAAAAAAATAAATTTTAAAATACCAGGAATCTATAAACGTTTATTTTGCAAGCATTATATCTTAATTCACTTCCTAGGATTTAAGCTTTATGTAGATTTTACCGCCGATTTTATGCGAGGTTTTTGTGTTTGTTTTCTTAGTTGTTTACAGGTTATATTGGACAAGAAGATGATTATATTTCAGGAGTGAAGCTTATCATGTTCGTTTTCTTGGAGGAAGATTTAACCATGTTTCCACATCGTCCATACCGAGCGAATCAGGGGAGTATTAGTTTCTTTCATTCAATTTTATCTTTACTTATATACTTTTTAGGAACATTGGGGACAATGTTCGATTTAAGTGTAGGGAGGGTAAATTGGGATACCTTAGAAACTATAACTCCACTTGATTTTTGTTTTGTTTCAGAGTAAATGTATAATAAAACTAAGAGAAATACTTGTCAGGGTAATTTTGGCACCAAATTTAATATTTTTTGCAACATATAGGAGTGAAACTTTAGTCTTAATAAGCGTCTCAAGGATAGGAATTATATTACTAGCACAAAAACCGTACCACTCAAAAATTTCCACCCCAAATATGTGAGGTTCGCCTTTAGATCTTTAGGAAAAAGCATTCATCTTTGATGCTTATTAGTGTATCGGTAGTATTTAGATTCTAGAACTTGCGTTAGTGATGCATCCCAAGACCTCTAGTGAGACTACATTCATGTAGTTAGGATTTGCTATATGATAAGAGGCATTAGGATAAACCATGTGTTTAAACCTGTTTTACAATTACATTGATCACATTGGTCAAGTAATTCTCCCACACCCTTGCGATGTACTCATTTTTAGTAAACGATACCCCTAGTATATAATTTTTAAAATTAATTTCTAACTTTAAGAATATTACTTAAAGGAAGAATTTGTTACAATCCACCCCCAAATGTACACCCAAATCGCCTGAGCCTACCTTGTATGCACTCATCTTTAGTGCATTATTATTACATGTTTAAACCCTTTGTTAATTGTCTAATTGATTATATGGTTGCTAAGTATAGGTCCAAAGTTCTGGATCTAAGTAGCCTTTGTAAGACAATAGACACCTTGGATAAATCCAAACTATCTATGTGAGAAACTCTTAAAACAATGTATACTTGATGTTAACGCGGAATATTAACACAAGCAGTAAGAACAACAAAGAGAATTACTAACTTTATATTCTATTAAACTTGAGAAAACTTGGCATAGAACACAATGCCGTAGGGTTCCTTTTATACTACAAGGAAACCCTAATTCTACAAAACGTGTGAAAGGATGCATGCATATCTTCTCCTAAGATATCTAACCGTGTGCATATCCTTTCCTATAATATCTCCTAAGATATCTAACTTGTTAAGCAAAATAGACTTAACCAATCTAAACATAAACAGACTTAACTAGGTCTGCCAGACTTAACTTAGTACTGGCAGACTTAACTATCTACCCGACTTAACTAAACTTCCAGACTTAAGTCTGGTTACAAATAATTCCCAACAATCCTCGCCTAACTTGATCTTCATGCTCCATGAACTTCAAGTTTCTTTCTTCAGAAATGCATTGAGGATTCTGAATGTAAGATCCTTTGGAAATTGCTGAGCTGCAACTTTTTGTTGAGTCTTTATGTCTTTGCAGCATCCTATATCAGCAAATCTTTACCACCATCAGATCTTTGCAACAACATTGACACTTTGTACATCAAAGCATAAAAGTTTCATACTATTCTCATCACTTCCAGGTGTGTTAACACCTGTGAGAGGTGAATCATTGAAAATTTAATTCCATGTGTGTTAACACCTATGAGAGGTGAATCATTGAAAATTTAATGGATTTGATATCTCTTTACCAGTTAGCCATTAACTCTGGAGTAGCCAATGTTTTAGTACAAGACTATGGTACATTGATAACCATATGATTTTTAGCAAACCATCAGCTATCAACGGATTTGATTTGTCTTTACCAAAAGCCATTTGCTTTTGGACTAGCCAACTCTTTGATGGAATGAAATCATCATCTTGGTGAGTTGATTACCAATTATGGTTTTCCACAGCCTTTACCACAAGCCATAACCTTGTGGGCTAGCCAACTCTTCACTATCACAAATATGGTGAGTTGAATACCATATAATTTTTGGCAAATTGTCAGCCATAAATGGATTTGAGATATCTTTACCTAGAGCCGTTTGCTCTTGGATTAGCCAGTCCTTATGTGGGTTGGACATGGTAGACTGATAACCATTTGTTGTGTCAGTGCAAAGCACTTCCACCAAGTAAGCTCCAAGTGAACCCATCCCAAACCCATCTCTCCATAGCTTTGAAAATTCTTTCAAACACCCCAAACCGCTTCCTGTTTGGACTGTTTTTCTATTAACTCCAAAAGCTGATTCCTTATCTCATCCTCCATATATCCTAGCAGCTTCTTTTCCAACATTACTTTACAAACTCTAGGAGGAATTGGATACTCTACCTCTGTAAGCATGTAGATGCGTGCAGTCTCCAGAGTCAGGCAATGAACTGCACAACTGATCGCGGTAAACCAAGCGGTGAAGCTTGTAAACCACGGGTCGTAGTCCCAACGAGGGTTGAATGGATCTTAGTCGTTCAAAACCGTGAGTTATGTGATGTGAATGGGTTAAAAGATATGTTTTGGGTTTTGTTTACGCTACTAAACGTTATTTAAAACTTAATAAAAGTAAAACGTGAGTAAAGAAACTAAAATGAACGAGAAGAGAAAACATAAACGTAAAAAGAAATAAAAGAAAGAAATAAAAGAAATAAAGATTAAGTAAATAAAAGAAATGAAAATAAAATAATAGTGTAAAATGTTTTTGTGATTTTAGATTTAAATGATAAAAGAAAAGTGAAGTAAATGTTTAAAAGAAAATAAAACAAGTGAAAATAAAAATAAGCTAAGTTAAAAAGATCAAAAGAAAATTTCGGCAGAGTTTCGTTTAGGGATTAACCAAACAAAACTCCACTCGATAAAACGATGGAGAAAATAAAAGTCTTACTCGACTTGTAAAAGAAATAAGAAAAGGGAGGAAGAAAACAAGACACGACTCAAAATAAAAATTAACTCAAAAAAAAAAAAAACTCAAACTCGCTAAGACTAGGACTCCAAACTCGCTAACCTTGTAAAACCATACTCGCTATAACTTTGGAACAATACTCGCTAACTTGAATAACCATACTCGCTAGGATGTGGCTACCAAACTCGCTAGGATCTTTTTGAAACCAAACTCGCTAGAAAATTTCCCTTACTCGCTAGGATTAGTTTTCATACTCGCTAGGTTATGTATCCAAACTCGCTAGACAAAGATGATACTCGCTGGACTCAAGAATCAAACTCGCTAGACCCTAAAAACAAATATCATACTCGCTAAAAAGAAAACACAAACTCGCTAAACCCTAAAAAAAATACTTGGACTTTTTACGTGACAAAAATTTTATAAAAAGTAAATAAGACTTATTAAAACTGAATAAAAATACGTTTAGACACTAAAATAAGCTCAAAAATAAGCAAACAAGCCACGGCTTCTTTTGCAAGCCCTAACCCATAAGCTTTTTTATGCAACTCAAATAAAACCATGCAAAGGTGGTAAAGAAAATTATAAAAGCTTGTAAAGATTAAGAAAGAACTTGTAAAGATTAAAGACAATAAAGATTAAAGACAATAAGTAAATCAAGACATGAAAATTAAATTGACAAGAAAATAAATGACATGAAATTTAAATTGACATAAAATTAAAATGACATAATGAAAAACTAAAAATAAAGACTTAAAAAATAAAATGAAGACTAAAGACTAGCTTCAAAATGAAGCTTAAGGTGGGTATTTAAGGTTTCCATGGTGGATTCCTTTTACATCTAGCCCCCTTAACTCTATTTGTTCATGAAAGTAACACATAAACTTTCATTACACTACTAAACGACTTCTAAAAAGTAAACTTAAGTCCTTGTAATCTTGAGGAATATGTTAACGAGTCTTCAAAAAGTCTTCCATGATATAAAAGTGATCACTTGCTCGAATTTGGGAAGCTTATATATGATAATCATCTTTAATCTTCGATTAAGTATCTCTTTCATATTCACGAGCCTTTAAGTAATGAAAACATCGTCACGGGCTTTACTTGAGTAAATTTCATCTTTGACTCGGCTTCTTGACTCTTTTCCAAATCTCGTGCTCGTTTAGGGCTTTTTGGTTGGTTTTCATGCCATTTATGCAATATCCTTTCCTGCACAGTCACAAACACAAAAACACTATATCTTTGGCGTTTAACGTTAGTTTTTGGTCTTTTCTACACTTAAACTAAGGTCAAAAATATGTGTAAAATAACACACATCAACAACTAGAAAAGTATTGCCAATATCTTACTTCCTGTTGATGAGGTAGTTTCCATATTTCATCAGTCTTGCTTGGAGGATCAAACATAATCTTTAAGTTACTCCATAGAACTCTCTCAATCTCTTCTTCTGGTATGGTATCACCATGCTTTAACACAATAAGTTTGTACCATTCCTTGAGATCATCTCTTGTCAAATCATGCAATACAGCTGGAAAGTTTAGATAAAGATTATCTGTGTAATCCTCCCTTATTATCTTGTATGCTGCTCTGCTATTTCCTTGTTTGATGATCTGCTAGTTTAGAACTTTGGCAGGTGTTCTTAAACTTTGTGTCATTGACTCAATGGTTTGAGAATCTGATGAAGGTTGTTCCACATTTTCTTCTATACACTCCTCCATATCAGATTTTTTGGGTGTAGTCTTATCCTTCTTTGATCCCTTTTTACCCATGTGCTTTCTCCTGGTCCATCTCACAATTGGCTTCTTTTCCACTCCTTCCTCCTTCTTCACAGAGAGATCCTTTGTAGACTCAAAAATGCTTTCAAAATCAACAATCTTTTCAGATGTATCTTTCTTTTGCACTGTTTCATCTTTAGCTAATTCAGAAACATCTTCAGCCTTTCTCCTCTTAGGATCCTCCTTTTGAAGTATTATACCATGCCTTTTCAGCCCAGGTAAGTATGCTTCTTGTTCTGATCCCATAGGAATGAAGTATGTATTCCTCTTGTAACCAGTATAGTAAGCCAATTCTATCTCTTCAGGAGACATGCATTTGAATTGAGACATCTTCCAGTTGGACTGATTGCACAAGTATTTCTTCGTCCCAGCAAGAACTTGACCTTTTGTAAGGCTTTTCTTCTTCTTTTGAGAGCTTCTTAATGAGTTTATCACAACATCCAAAGCTTGTTCATTCTTCATGTTGATAAAATCAGCCAACTGTGCCGACCTTTGTTCTTCATTCAAGCTGTAATCTGCAATAAGCTCAATAGCCTTCTTTTTGACTTCTGGATCTGTATCAATCATATGTTTGATCTCTTCATCACTTGGCTTATAGGAGAAATTTGAACCACGCTTTGTCTTCTGCTGCTCTGTTCTTTTAAGCTGTTTTTGCAGTTCTCTAGCTATATCTGCATCTTTAGCTTGTAATTCAGCCATTCTTGCTTGTTCAGCTTTTTCCTCTACTTGAATTCTTTCAATTTCAGCCAAGCTTGCCGCCTCTTCCCTAAGTTGTCTCTTAGTTTTCTTGGGCTGAGGAGCTTCTTCCATGATTTGCTTTCCTTTTCCTTCTCTTCTAGTTGCATCCTCAGTTTCACCACCAGAGTTAACTTTTTGTTCAGCAGCAGACTTAACTTTATCATCACCAGAATTAACCTCTTCAACCTCTTCAGTCACCAATTTCTTTTTCAATAACTTCTTCTGCTGACTTTGACTGAGAGTATTGATCAAAATATTAGCTGCTTCCATTCCCTCAGGACTAACTTCTGTATCCCCACCAGATCTTTCTTTAGTAGGAGTTTGAAGATCTGCATCTTCTTCTAAATTCCTCCCTTGTTTGGAAGAATTTTCATCTGCATCACCTTCTGCATCACTGAATACCACTCCTTTAGCTTTCATCACAACCTCCATTTTCTTGACTCTTTTAATCAACCTTTGAATGGCAGTGCCCATAGTCTGCTTAGTTTCTTTCAACTCATTTTCCAACACCTCTATCCTATTTTGAAGTTGAGGAACTAGTTGTGTAATGGCTTCCAGATTAAAGGTTGGTTGTTCCTCCTCATGAGATGGAGTAGAGATTTGGGTTTGTGGAGATGGTAGTGGTGGTGTAGATGATAGTTGCTGGTGTTCAGGGGAACTAGGGGAGCCAGATTCAGGGATAGGTTCTTCTGTATCATCCCTTGGTTGAGAGGAGGAATCACTTTCAAAAGATGATGATGAGGTACCTGCATTGTTAGAACCACCAGGCAACATAGCAGGAAGTAAAGGCTTAAATGCCCCCTTAAAACTCCTTTTCATGTTGTTAAAAATTTTCTTTTTAAATGGTACAACCATGTAAGGAAGCTTGTTCTCTGTCTCAATATTCAACACCATTTGTAAAAACCTTGGGTACATTAAAAACTTGGTGGCACTTTTGGAATTTACAACCATTGCATCAAAGATCATTTTTGAAAAGTTATAAATCTTATTTATTGAGAGACAGATCAATGCAGAAGCAAGGTTGCTACCAAATTGATCCCATCCACCACTTTTAGAACTTAAGCATTGAAGCAAATGATGGATCAAAAATCGCCAATTAAGAGTGAATTGACCTTCCAAAAAGTAAAAGTACCATCAGGGAGATATCCAATTTTCCTTATACCCTTTAAAATCTTTTTATTTGGCAACATAGTAATGCCTGAGGCATCATTTAGTTGAAGACTACTCCTAATTGAAGCCTCAGTAACAGAGTACTCAGTATTATCTATAGTTGCTCTTAACTCTTGAGTCCCATCAGCAAGAGTTTCGACTGTGGCAGTCTACCAAAACTGTTTGACTAGGGAGTCATAGATAGTAGGGTTACAAGTTAAAGCATACCTGATGTAAGAACCCTTCATAAATTCCACGATCTCATGGAAATCATTACTACCTTCCGGTTTCTTCAAGAACCCCACTTGATTGTGTTTGTCACAGTATTTCATTCTTGCAAATTTTCTTTGTGAAAGTGATTTCAAAAGAATACTGAGAGGAAAAGGCTTTGGTAGGGTTTAAATAATAGGGAGAAAAACAGAGTATGCGATTTCCTTGCCGAAAATAGATGATTTGTTTGTTACAATATTTTAGGAGAGTAAATAAAAGATAAGTATGAAAATAAAATCAAAATATTATCTTTATATACTCCTAGAATGTTGTAAATGGTGTAACGGTACTATTGAAACAGTGAAAATCATTAGACTGATGACCAATACTAACGGTCACAAAAGTACACTGCCAGACTTAATAATGGTCAACCAGTATTAATGATGAGTTACCAGACTTAACTGATGGTCAACTTTAATCGTGATATTTATGAACCAAAATTATTGACAAAGCTTCCATACGTCTTCAATCCATATGTTTCCTGGAAAGATTAGTCCAAAACCAAGAAAAGATAGCAATGTATAGATGCAACCAGACTTAATGCATATGAGTTACCTGACTTAACTTAAAATTCACGGTAACCCTAATCACCAACATCTTTAGTTTCAAATTATACATTTAACCTCCCCTTAAATGTAGCTACGGGTTACTATACCAAATGAATTTAAGTAACCAAAAGACTTTTGTTAAAAGAGAATATCTGTATTAAGTTCTCAAACCAAGACAAAACATGTGAAAAACTTTGAGTTTGCAAAATCAAGAGTCAATTATCCATAAACAAACATGTCACAAATTATGACTTATTCAAACACAATGCAAATCTCTAAAATGATGCAATAACCTTGAGAAGAAGTGAAAGCTTTCTCAAAGCTTAATGCCTTTTTCTTTTCTTTGCCTGAGATTCACTTTCAAGCTCCTCACAGATTTTACTTAGCAATTGACCACCTATGTTGAGAAGAAGATTGTCAACTGCATCAGTTTGTTCTTCACATTGAAGCTTTGAGGACATCATTCCAATGAGTACTTCAGTACTCAGAGGATACACCATATCAGCAAACATGAATATATCAGCACCCCCTTTTGTTAATAGATGATGAATACCAATTGTATCATATAACTGCCATAAGAGAGTCGTATCTTGGCTTGGAAAGTTCCAATGTACATCTGCAGAGTTTGGTGCATACATTCTTTGAAACTCCACAAATAATTCTTGGGCCTTTACATCAGCTTTCCCTGCAGTCTTGAAATCTAGTTGAACTAGTTTCCATAGAGTATCTAAGTCTTCTCTATCACAAGACTTCACCAATGATTTCATGTTCTTCTAGTACTCAGATGTGCCATCAGCTCTAGTTACTTTCAAGACTTTTCCTCCTTTATCTCTGCTGATCTTCTAATCCTCAATTCTTGCTGGAAATAGAATGATGTACACTTCTCTTTCAAACATAGCCAAGGGTTCTTTAAAACCCAGCATGTGCTCTGAGCATCCACTATCAAATAAATCTCTATTTCTCATGTTCTGAAGTGAATGATCCTGCACATAAAAAGTAAGAGATTAGTTTCTCTTAATGACCCAGGCCTATGCAGGCTTGGGTCCATTTTGTAGATCTACATACTTGTATGTCTTGTAAGAACAAGATCCACTGATACTACTTTGGGACTTATAGGTAAGTTCATTTTTAAATGGATCCCATTTCCAACAGTCTAAGTCCTTAGTAGGAGACCCCCCTTTACCCTTTACAGCATAAGAGTTTGAAATCTTTGCTGTATTGTTCACAATAGGTCTTCTCACAAGTGATTTTGATTTTGAGAAATTTCTTCTTTGATTAAACTTGTTCACCTGTGGTATGGGTCTCCTCACAGGTGAATGAGATTTAGCAAAATAATTTCTGTTATTAGCTTTATTCACCTGTGGTTTAACTGGTTGTTTAGGTCTATAATACCCAGAATTACCCATAGGATGAACAGGATTAACCTTTTGCCCAACAGGTTTAACATAGTTACTACCAGTATAAAAATTTGGCCTAGCAGAATTAACATTGCAATGACCCGTATTAACCCTTAACCCAACAGAATTAACATTTGTTTTACCAGCATTGAGTTGTACTGGTCTAGGTACAAATTAGTTAGCATAGTTAACTCTGTTCACACTGTTCCATACATGTTTGGCCATAACATTACCAGTATTAACCATTCTTTGTTTCCTTAGTTCATTTTCTTTAGCCATTCTCCTTTCATGAAAATCACAATCTTTTATTAAATGGCTAATACTACCACAAACAAAGCATCTCTTTTGAGTGAAAACATAACCTCCTCCTAACACTTTATCCTTTTTCACATTCTTTTCCTTCTTAGGTGTTTCTGGTTTGTTTTCTTGTTGCCTAGGAGATTTTAAGTGAGACTCACAACTAGGTTCAACAGATTTAACTTCAGACACAATAGATTTGTTACTTTTAACTGATTTTAACTCTTCACTAGGGACACTTTCTGGTTCTGAATCAGAGTGTTCAGAGATGTTTGCAATGGACCCTGCACTGTCATCAGATTGACAGGTAGAGTACTCATTAGTTTTATCATCTGAAACACTTGTTTCAGGCACCTGTGGTCCCCTTTTTCCATAGACAAATAAGGAGTCATCAATTTCAGGCCCTGGATTAGGAGTATAATCTCCACTTAAAGGTGGTGGAACTCCATTGAAGTTATCAGTCCTAGCAAATCTATTATATACAGGTTTATCTATAGAATCTTCCTCTTTACAAACAAAAACAGTGTTTTCCATTTCCTCTTCATAGCTTAAAACCTCACTGTTTGACTTTATTTCATAACCCAAACCTATTTTACTATTTGAACTCATTCCTGAATCAATAAGTCTAAATAGGTTTTTGTTTGAGTTTTCCCTTTGTCAATTATGTTCTGTAGATTTTCTTTATCTTTTAATGCCTTCATACCAATTCTTGTATATCTTTTCAATTTCTCATCGTTTTCATAAATTTCATTGGCTTGAAAAGTAAGTTTCTCATTTAAACTAGCTTGCTGTTTTTGAAGGTTTTTAACTTGAGCCTCTAAGGTTTTAACTGCATTATCATAAGCAAGTATTTTAAAATATAGTTCTTCTATCTGATTCATTTGTTCATCACAAAGTGCTTTAACATTATTGTATGAATCAATGCATAGTTTAGAACATAGTGATACCTCAGAGTTGGAGCTTATGGCCATAAGAGCATGATTGGTAGGTTCCTCCTCGTCAGTGTGCTCTCCCCAGTTAACAACACCATCATCCATTGTCAGCAAACCGACTTGACTTATCTCCTTCTTGTGCACCTCTTCTGGATACATGGAGTCCCTCTTTTTCTTTTCTTCAGAGGTCACTTTTGCTGGACACTCCCTAGCAAAATGACCAGTATTGTTGCACTTATAGCACTGAAGCTTTGATTTATCAAATCCAACTGGCTTATTTCCATTGTATCTGATGTTTCTTCCAGTTTTCTTGAAAAATCTCTTCATCCTGAGTGCAATCATAGCCAACTGCCAATTTATGTCCATTTCTTCAATATCTACATCATTGATTTGATCAAGATCATCATGAATAAGATCTCTGTCTTCAGACCTCTTTGCAAAAAGAGAGCAGAGAACTTCATCAGCAAATCCAGCAGGGCATCTCTTTCTCTCATGTTGCTTGAAGAAGAAGCATAACTGCCAAAATTAAAACCACCAGTATTAACTTTGTTAGTGCTGGTCTTGCCTTGTCCAACAAAGGCAACATTGGCTGCACTTGAAGATGTCTTTGACCCCCCCTTTGATGTCCTGTTCAAAAACCCTAAGGTTGTTGAATAGGTCATCAATTGACCAAGTATCCACATCTTCTTTCAATCTCATAGACATGGCTACAGTTGACCACTTAGTTGGCAGAGATATGAGGAACTTGTGGTTTGCATCTTTGAGCGAATGCGTTTTCCAAGCGGTGAAGCTTATAAACTCGAGTCGTAGTCCCAACGAGGGTTGAACTGATCTAGTCGATTGAGTCGTGAGATATGTGAAGTGAATAAGGTTTAAAAGATGATTTGGTTTTGATTATACTACAACGACAATTAAAAAGCGGTTAAAGTAAAGGAAAGCAATAAAGTGAATCAGAGAAAGTAAACAAGTAAAGTTGCATGAAATAAAGTAACTTAAAGAAAACAAGAATTAAAGTGCGATAAGTAATTAAAACGGTAAACGAATTTAAAGACAATATGTTTGCAAAGCGACTTGAATAAGTTCACTAAATATGAGCTAAAGATTTGTGACGAATTATTTTCCTTTCTCGAGATTAGTTGTCAATTAATCTTTTGAAGAGATAATAATTCTAGACAAGTGA
>LBNU01036788.1:0-19335 GCA_014162995.1 Artemisia annua | reverse complement strand
CATGCGTACTACGCTTATACAACGATATACAATACAACTCAACTAGCGTGTATCCATGATGTGTACCCAATTTCTCAAGCAAAGATTCTCTCAAGAAGATAAAGAACTACTCATCGGCTAAACCTAACATCTTTAATTATTTTGCACAGATATGGGGTGAAGCAATTTTGTGGGAACAAAAAGACATGAGTACCTTCGATGAGATTGAAAGAGATCTAACTACTCTATGCTTAGCATCTAACTTCTAAAGAAACTCTATCATTTCACGTTCTCCGCAAATTTAAAATCCCAAATAATGAGATCCGCGGATACTTAGCCGATAATCAAGCCACGCATATATAAAGTCACGTACGGGAGCCGACAAAAGAGCAACTCCTTATGTTACAAAACTAGCAAAAGCTTTTGTGATCATCATTGGTTAAGGGAACAAGCTAGGGCTCAACACGCCCGGATCAAGTCAAAATTTTTATTCTCACTCTTACCTAGTAGGAAAGTCAAACGCGGTGTCAAAACTTTTATTCTATTTTTGCATAATTTTTATATTTTTCTCATTTTTCTGCTTTGACTTTTTCAAAATTTTTCAATTTTTGTGGTTTTTGAGGAAAAACGGGGTTGCGTAAGTAAACAACAATGGTGAAAGTGCTAGGTCAATCAAATCGAAGATTCACCCCCCAGACTAAAGATAAACATTGTTCTCAATGTTTTAAAGGTAAGGGTAATCCTAACAATAAATCTAAGGCCGTTTATTAAGTATGCCAAAGATACCATTAGTCGATAAGATTTGGATATAGGATTTCCAATCCAGCATCAATACATGGGACTCGAGTGGAGATGAGACGATCCAACGAGCATGAGAGTCATCATGAATTGGGGAAAACCTGCACAAACATAAACAACCAAGCAAACACAAGATTGGAAGAGGTCGCCCTCCTCGCGTTACTTATTAGATAATAAAATGAAAAGGATAAGCATGGGGTGCCTCCCACGAAGCGCTTGTTTAGAAACGAGTCGTATAGCTTAGACTCGCCCCGAATTTACTTGTTCTTGGGGGAGCAAATGAAACACACAGCTTGAAAAGCGACGATGCCGGGATCAAAAACAACATCCTCACTCGCGGGGGAATGACAGATGGGAGAAGTAGCAGTAAATGTAAAGAATGGAAGAAAGATTTTTATCACCATTAAAATCAATTCTTCATTTTCAAAATCAAATTTTCCAATTTTTATGTTTTGAATGTCATCGTTAAAGTTCATTTGTATATTTTCAAAAATCTTGGGTGGGAGGGATGGGGTAATTTTATCAATAAGTACGTCTCCCCCCAGACTAACATCTTTCTCAAGATCAAATTGAAACGATTCATATTCGGAAGGAGAGGAAAAAGCAAGAGAGGTGGTACTGCCATGACTCGTCTCCTCCGTATCAAAGGAAAAGGCTTCATAGACTGGGAGAGAAAGATCGGGATGAGAAGTGGGATTGCCACTTAATGCTTCGATCTTAGCAATGAGAAGATATACTTTCGAAAGTTTTTCACGAAGAGCTTCATCTTTAACCTCGTAATCATCTTCCTCTTCTAAGTTGACGAGCTCAGAAGTTAAGTCGTCGACATAATCGATGTCTCCAAAAGATAAAGAATCGTATTCATTGTCGGAATCGGAGAACATTTCAAAACGATCTTTAGATTTGTCAACAGGGGATACTTCACATTCTTCTGCCGTATCAAAAGCAAATTTTTCAAAATCGGGTAAAGAATCCTTGAGCTCGGGCTCCAAAGGATCTGACGGCTTAGAAATATCGACCTCTTCCAAAACGGAGTTTCTTTCCTCAACCGTCGTGAGAGAAGGATGGAAAGAGTCGGGAGTATCAAGAACAAATTCACGATCACCGTTAGAAATTTCCACGGACTCTCTTGGGATTGGGACAAGGTTCTCAGCACTTGGTTTATTGAATTCACCAGATTCCGTTGCCGGAATAGTACTAAGATGCTCGTCCCCCATTATGAGAGAGTCCTCTGGGTTTATAATTGGTAAGACGGGTGTGATAGCAGCTGATGAATTTTTATAATCCTTCATTTGAATAGAATCCTCATCGTCATTGTGAACGAAAGTTTTGCAAAATTGAACGCTCACTTTAGCTGCTTGTTCTTCGGCTAGTAACTCTCCAAATGATTTATCATAGCGACATTGAGAACTTACAACCGGTTTGCTTTGTGCCGTGCGAACTCTTGATTTGTTTTCGACAATCTTCAAGGCGTCGTTCGGAGTTCGACAATAGATATTACCACCGGCGGCCGTATTGAGCGAATCTTGATCGTTTTGCATTAAAGCATTATAGAATATGTCGACTTGAAGCAATTCTGAAAAACCATGATGTGGGCATTTTCTCATAAGATCTTTGAATCTTTCCCAGGCCTCAGCGAAAGTCTCATCAAAACGTTGTTGAAAGTTAATGATTTCTTTTCGGATCTCAATCGTTTTGGAATGAGGATAAAATCGATTCAAGAACTTTGACGCTAAATCGTCCCAAGTGATGATAGAATTAGGAGGTTCACGATCAAGCCATCTCGAAGCTGCTCCTTTAAGCGTTAACGGAAATAAGATTAGCTTCACCACATCATCGGGAACTTGATTTATTTTGAACGTTCCGGTTATTAGGTAAAATCTGCTGATGTGGGAGTAAGGATCATCGTTTTCGGAACCAAAGAAAGGATCAATGAAATCAAGTAACTCGACGTTAATTCGATATTCATCTGCAAGAATCGGTGGAATAACGATGGCCTTCTCAAGACGTACAGGAATTTGGAGCAATTCCTCCATAGAACGCGTGTCCGCCATTAAATGATATGAAGATAAGGAGATTATTTTTGGGTTTTTATGTTTTGAAAAATGAAAAGTTAAAAGTGAAAACCAATTTTGAAAAATAAAATCTTTTTGGATTTTTGATTTTAGAAAAGTGGAAATCAAAAGTGAAAACAAATTCGAAGAGAAAATGTTTTTGTGATTTTATATTTTGAAAATATTTACAAAAGCGATAACTTCTCGAAAGAAGGGTCTCCAAAACACATTACTCAAACGATCGAACGACTAAATCTTATCAACCGCTCCCCGGCAGCGGCGCCATTTTGATCGAATGCGTTTTCCAAGCGGTGAAGCTTATAAACTCGAGTCGTAGTCCCAACGAGGGTTGAACTGATCTAGTCGATTGAGTCGTGAGATATGTGAAGTGAATAAGGTTTAAAAGATGATTTGTTTTTGATTATACTACAACGACAATTAAAAAGCAGTTAAAGTAAAGGAAAGCAATAAAGTGACGCAGAGAAAGTAAACAAGTAAAGTTGCATGAAATAAAGTAACTTAAAGAAAACAAGAATTAAAGTGCGATAAGTAATTAAAACGGTAAACGAATTTAAAGACAATATGTTTGCAAAGCGACTTGAATAAGTTCACTAAATATGAGCTAAAGATTTGTGACGAATTATTTTCCTTTCTCGAGATTAGTTGTCAATTAATCTTTTGAAGAGATAATAACTCTAGACAAGTGATTTAATCGTTCTCCGCTTTTGTTCTTCGAATAATAAAATCACAAGTCTAAATAATCTTAATGATTATTAATCACAAACATTTAACGTCCACACTTAGATCACAAACCCGAATCACTAAGCTAACACGAATTAAACTACTCACGACTCATTTTAAAGAAAGTAAAGCGATAAGGAAAAGTAAACATTAACTTGGAAAATAAATTGTTTTTGGTATTTTAAATTTAATAAACGAAAATAAAAGTTTACTAAGCGATGAAAGAAATTTAGAAGACTTGAAAACATTAAACGTAAATAAAGGTTAAAACTAAAAACGAAAAGACATAAGACTTTAATAAGAAATCGTTACTAAAAAGATTTTAAGAAAATTTTGACAGAGTAACGTTTAGATTTAATAAAAACAAAACCTCACTCGATGAAACGATGAGGTGAATCAATGCCTAACTCGGCTTTTAAAAGAAATGAAACTAAGTAAAGAAAAGAACAATACTCGCTATCAAAGGAGATTCCATACTCGCTAATTGGTGTTCCATACTCGCAAGACTAGACAGAAACCATACTCGCAAGTTTGGACAGCCCCATACTCGCAAATCTAAGGAACCATACTCGCAAAAACATAACTCGAAACCCATACTCGCTAACTAAACTTCCATACTCGCTAGACTTCATGTTCATACTCGCTAAAAATAAACACGTACTCGCTAGATTTAATCCATACTCGCTAGAAAGTGAAACTCATACTCGCAAATCATGATCATACTCGCTAAACCCTCTTCATACTCGCAAAAACCTAACCTTACTCGCAAAACCCTAAAGTTTTCTAACCAAACTCGCAAAATAAAAAGGAAACAGCTTGGAACTTTTTTTAACGTGAACAAAAGATTAAAAGCTTATTAGAACTTATGAAAACTTTATGTAGAACTATTTTAAAAAGCTAAATAAGCTTATATAAGCCAAATAAGCCACGAAACAATAACAAGCCCTAACCTATTTTTATTTTTTTATTCGAATAGAAACATGCAAAGGTGGTGAAAAATTTGTAAAAGCTTTTATGAAAGATTAATATAAACGTAAAAAAAAAATTAACAATACTCAAAACATGTAAAGATTAAGAAGAAAGATGAAGAAGAATGACAATAAGCTAAAAAGAAAAGTTTAGGACATGAAAATATAAGCTTGCATTAAAAATAAAACTTACACTAATACAAAATTAAAACTAAGACTAACTAAATTCTACTCCCTACTCCTACTAGCTTCAAAATGAAGCCACCCATGGGGTATTTATGTTGCTAGGGAGGTTACAAGTTTGCCATCGTGTACACTTTGCCCCCTAGACTTACATATCTCATGAAAACATCATTAAAACTCTATTACAAGCTACTAAATGTTTGAAACGCTAAATGTAACTAGTTGTAACTTTGAGGTTAAGTGTTGACGTGCTTTCTCAAAGTCTTCAAAGATGTAAAAACGATCACTTGCTCGAACTTGGAAAGCTTTTTCTTATAAATCTCTTTCAACTTCGATTAAGCGTTTCTTTCATCTTCTTGAGCTTTTAAGAAATAACTTTGTCGTCTTGGGCTTTTCTTAAGTAGATAACATCGTTGACTCGGCTTTTGACACTTTTCCACATCTCGTGCTCGTTTTAGGGCTTTTTGGTTGATTTCTATGTCGTTTATGCAATATCCTCTCCTGCACAGTCACAAACACAAAAACACGATATCTTTGGCGTTTAACGTTAGTTTTTGGTCTTTTAGAGTCTGAAAATGGTGAATAAAAGGTATGTGAATAAGCACATACCAATCTTTAGTAGGTACAGGTGAACCATGTACTTCCAATTGAGAGAGCAGATGTTGGAACCTATCATAGCCCTTCTCTAAACCTTCAGAACTAGGGATGGTGAATGCTTTAAATTGCTGCTTGAGAACAGCCTTCTGCATCTTTTTAGAGTTAGCATTCCCTCTAAAACGAGTTCTAATGGCTTCCCAAATCTCCTTGGCATCATCCATTCCATGGAATCTTCTTAGATTTTCCTTTGGAATAGCCATTAGAAGGATGGTTCTTGCTTTTCTCTCTTTCTCCACATCATGGATCTCTGCAGTAGAGACTGGTGGAAGTACCCTGACAGTACCATCCTTGCCCACAGAGATCCTCTTCTTTGAGTTCCCATTCTGAATCACTTTCCATACATCATTGTCAATGTATTCCAAATAGTGCTCCATCTCCATGGCCCAGATATCATACTCCTCCTTCTTGAGAATTGGGAGTTTGATATTAGATATAGTGGTGGATGCATAAATAATCTATTGTTGCTGCTTAGGTTTGCCACTATCTGATGCAGCATCATTATGTTGTGATTCTTCAGAATCACTGTGTGAAGAGAATTCATCAACAGCAGGAGCAGACATCTTATAGAATTGGTGAGTGTTTGAGTGTTTGTTGTTTATCGTTCTGTGTTTCTTCTTACTCAGAGTCCCTCCATAGGCTCTGATACCACTTGTAGGTCCAAAGTTCTGGATCTAAGTAGCCTTTGTAAGACAACAGACACCTTGGATAAATCAAACTATCTATGTGAGAAACTCTTAAAACAATGTATACTTGATGTTAACGCGGAATATTAACACAAGCAGTAAGAACAACACAGAGAATTACTAACTTTATATTCTATTAAACTTGAGAAAACTTGGGATAGAACACAATGCCGTAGGGTTTCTTTTATACTACAAGGAAACCCTAATTCTACAAAACGTGTGAAAGGATGCATGCATATCTTCTCCTAAGATATCTAACCGTGTGCATATCCTTTCCTATAATATCTCCTAAGATATCTAACTTGTTAAGCAAAGCAGACTTACCCAATTTAAACATAAACAGACTTAACTAGGTTTGCCAGACTTAACTTAGTACTGGCAGACTTAACTATCTACCCGACTTAACTAAACTTCCAGACTTAAGTCTGGTTACAAATAATTCCCAACACTAAGTCGAATAATATCTTGTACATATAGTTTTGGGATGATTGGGAATCATAGGTAAATGTACTAGTCGTTACAAAGTGAAAGGGAAATCATTAACCCTTATATACGTTAAAGTTTTAAAGTACTTCAAGTGTTTTAATTTTCTTGATTCGAGTTTTTAGTTTAAGTTATGTAAAAGTTCTAGCGTAGGGAGGAAACAAGCTCCCTTTGATGTATTATTTTGGATGGTAGGGCAAGAGTGTATGAAAAAAATGAAAAAAAATAGAAAAAGAAAAGTGGAAAAAACATGTGGACTACCATCCGCGTCTTTTATTTATGTTTAAGTTGAAATAGTATCTTGAAAAATACCAAAAAGAGTTGTAGTTAGTTTAAGTTGAGTCGAGTCTTGGCTTAGCAACACCTCATTGTACATGTAATTGACCAAGACGATTGACTAGCCACCAGTAAAAATCACTTTATCCAACAAACCGTGTTTTCCATACCCTTACCCCTAACATTCTAACCCATTAAAAAACCTCTTTGATAGTTTATCCTAGGTGCTTACGCCAAATGTGGTGGAGGTTTGATCCTTTTCCAAGCCTATGGTAATCTATATGCTATGACAGGTAGTGAGTGATATTTTCCCATTTCCATATGTGATATATACAAATTTATAACACGCGAGAGATGTGAGAATCCAAACACTTAATGTGAGGTGCTAGTGTATAATTTTCATGCTTGTTTTAACTAAGGTAGAACTATTGCATGTTGTAATTACTTTTATGTTAATGTTAAATGACCCCTAACTTGTAAATTAATTAGTATAAAAGCTCATTTGCTTGAGGACAAGCAAATCCCAAGTGTAGGGATATATGATAAGGATTTATTTTTGTCACAACCCACAATTTCAGGTCATTTCCCAAACCTCGACATTTCACTATTCACCCGTTACTATTCATCATTTACTATTCATCGATCACTATTCATCATTNGCATGTTGTAATTACTTTTATGTTAATGTTAAATGACCCCTAACTTGTAAATTAATTAGTATAAAAGCTCATTTGCTTGAGGACAAGCAAATCCCAAGTGTAGGGATATATGATAAGGATTTATTTTATACGATTTTAAGGGGTCATTTAAGCCTTAAATCGTGTTTTTATGATCATGAAGTTGGAAAAACTTACACATGACGCTCTAGAGAACTTTTGAAGGATTTACACCTGATGGCGTCAGGTGTAATTACAAGTAGGCCGTCCCGTGTTAACTTAAAGAGAGACGGCCCAGAAGACTTTGAGAGTGACGACGTCAGGATCATACCTGACGGCGTCAGAGTTATAGAGTGACAACGTCAGAAGGTCGACTTGCACAAAAAGAAACCCTAAATGCGGCAGTCTGACGTCGTCAGGATTTATAACCTGATGCCGTCAGCTTTGTAAATGTATATATACTTTTCGATTTTTAATTAATTAGTGTGCAATTTTGGAGACAAAAACCCAGTACGAATTTCACAAGATTTTTAGGATTTTCACACCCTCTTTTCTTCCATGTTCAATTGAAGATAAGTGTTCTTTTAATCATTCAATATGTCTATGTGTTGTTTGATTACTTGTTTATCTTTTCTTCCTTTTAACATGCTAGCTTAAGTTTATTAGTGTTTTCTTAGATCTAACGAAACCTAGTTATTGATTATTGATAAGTTGTCTATTGTTTAGTTGATTGATTCGCGTTAGGTTAAGAAAAATGGCTGACCTCCATTGTGTAACAAGCTTGAAAGTCTTAAAAAACGTAATCGTATGTGCACTACGGTTTTTCTCGTTGTATTTAATGCATGAATTGATGTTAGTGATTCTATGATAGGGTATTAAACGTGCCGTCATAGGAGAAATTGATATTTATAGAGTTGGGGAAGTTTGCACATGCCTACGACTGGCATTAAGGAATACAACGCTTCAACTAAAACAATTGCACTGTGACATTCAATGAATCAATAAAAGATAACTAGGGAGTAATTATACTAAGTAAACACGTTTGTCTCACTATAAGAAGTCCACCGCTTTTACTTTTCTTGTTATTTAATTTTTGTCATTAGTTTAATTATTTTTTGGGTTAGTTGACTAGCAACTAATTCCGCCCACTCCTTTAAAACCGAGATTTTTACTGCTTTCATAAAACATAAAAATACAAAAAGAATCATCCCTCACCTTTAGGCTTAAATTGACATACACTTCAACCTAACGACACTATTCCATTAGAGAACGATCAATCTCCCGGACATACCTATACTACACTACAACGACCAGGTACACTGCCTGAAGGATTGCAAGCTTCTCAAGATCCCTTGAGAAGTAATGTGAGGCCGCAATCCTCGCATTATTCTCACACTTAGCTTAACCTCGTTATCTTGCTAATCTCGTTACTCATTTTCTAAAGAAACGTGGCATGTTGTATCTTGTTGTGGCAATGCTTAAGGATAAATGCTTATTAGTCACGTATAACATGGCCTAACCAACTTTTACAACACGTTTTAAAGTCATGTGGACTCATTTGAATATTATTTTACATAATAAAAACTGAACACAGTGACCAAATCGCCTTAGGAATAGGCTCGTTAACCACGATTTTTGCACACAACACTACGGGCTAAAAGCCCAGCCCATTTCTCCACATACTAAACTAATGAGCTGCACTAACAAGCTACTCTAATCAGCTCACCTTCTATTTTTTTGAACCTAAAAGTTAGGTACCCTCGAAACAGATTTTATAACATTAAAATGCACAAATTGGGCCTTAAGGCCCATTAAGCCAAAAAAAGCTAGTTTTCCACTTATAAGCTGCTTTATAAGCTCCATTTAGCTTCTGAAAACTTATTTAGTAAGTAAAAATGATAAACTTTGGAAAATGTGATTTATTGACTAATTATGCAAAATATACGAAATTTGGGTTAAAAAGTAACTTTTTGGAACTTAAGGGTATAAACTGTCAAAATGATATTCTGAGGTATAAGCTGATTTTATAATTTTTTGGGTATAATATGTAATATTGGAAGAGTTTGGACCTAAAATGCAAAGAAATATAACTTCGGACTAGCTTTGCAAATATTTTACTGTTAGGGTTAAAGGTTGTAAGTTTGATATAACTTGAATGTTATTTAGTAACTTTATTATTATAACACACAAATGTCTCATAAAGTATAAGAAAACACGTAAACGATTCCGTAAAAACTATTTAAATAACGTTACGTACATAACTATAATGAAACTTTCTAAACATATAACATTAACTTATTATAATCCACAAACTTTTGAAGAGACGATATTTACTGAATCTAAGTACATAAAAACAAGATAATAATGTATATAATATTATTTTTGAACTTTAAGCATTTTAAGCATTCAAGCCACCTTTGCCACAAAACCATTTTGTCATTCGACACTGTTTCAAATCACTATTCACGATAAGTCAAATTTAAGCTATCGAAATCTCAGACTTCCCTATTATTCAGGTCGTTTGTTGAAGACATTCTCATTCTACATTTGACATTACCTTACTCTGTCAACCTTTAATGCGTGGTTTTGCAACCTTACAACAGGTTTTACCTCACGAGGGATCTCAAGAGGCTTACAACCCCGCCAGGCAGTGTACCTGACCGATGTAGTATAGTGTAGTGGTAAGTACGGGGGATTGATCGTTCTCCACAGGGAATAGTGTTCGTTAGGTATGAAAAGCTACTCTAATTAGGTCTAAGGGTGAGGGAAGATTATATTTTTTTGTATTTTTTTATATTTTATGAAAGCAGGTAAAATCTCGGGTTTAAAGGAGTGGGCGGAATTAGTTGCTAGCCAACTAACCCAAAAACTACTATTGCAAATAAAATAAAATAACAAGAAAATAAAAGGTTGTGAAACTTATATGGAGACAAGTGTGTTTACTTAGATTTCCTTACTCCCTAACTATCTTTTACCGGTTGGTTAGTGTGTATTAATTGCGTGGATGACGGGTGTATTCCTTAATACCATTCGTGGGGTGGCGTACGTACTTCCCCAACTCTATAAGCTCCTACTTCACTCCTATGTCGAGCCGGCTAAGAAGCTCCTAACATGGGATCATTAGAATTCGCTCATGCATTAAATACAACCATAATAACCTAGTACGCATTGGTTCATGTTTCTTAAGACGTTCAAGCAAGTTACCGTATAGGAGGTTAGCCAGTTTTCTTAAGCCTAACATCGATAAACAATCATCCAATACAATTAATAACACACCAACAACCAATAATCAATAGTTAGGTTTCATTAGATCTAAGCAAACACAAGATAAATCTAGCCTAGCATGTTAATTGAAAGACAAGCATAAGATATAATTAACCAACACATAGACATATTGATTAATTTGAAGGGAGACTTATCTTTAATTGAACATGGAAGAATCAAGGGTGAAAAACCCTTGAAAAAGCTGATAAAATCGTCTAGGGTTTGTTCCCAAAAAGTTGCACACTAATGAATGAAAAATAGAAAAGTATATATAGAAAATACATTCTGACGGCGTCAGGTTATAGGCTCTGACGCCGTCAGCTCGCCGCCATTAGGGTTCTCGGATCACCTAGATCCATCTCTGACGCCGTCATGTACAAAACTTAGATGGGCCGTCTCTCTTTAACTTAACACCTGACGGCCTAGGATCCATAACACCTGACGCCGTCAGGTGTTATTTTCACATTTTCTTCCTAGGGCGTCACGTATAGTCAGAATCCACTCCTTTGTCTTGGTTGGCTGACGGTGTCACCTTATGACTCTGACGCCGTCAGGAAGGATTTCCAGCATTCTTTTGAGACTTTGTCGTTTTCTTCACTTTATGCTCCAAAAATGTGCAAAATGATGTGTTTTCCAGAATTCTTCTCAAAAGTACCTAAAATGACAAAAGGAACGATTTAAGGCAATATTTGATCATATTAACACGAATTAGGGCTTAAATGACCCCCTAAAATGGGTACACTTTTCACCTCATCAAATACCCTTACACTTGAGATTTGCTTGTCCTCAAGCAAATAGGCTTTTATTCCAATCAAAATATGAGTTAGGGGTCATTTAACACTATTATAAAAGTAATTACAACAAATAGTTACTCGACCCTAATCATAATAAGCACGGAAAACATACACTAGCACTTCACAAATAGTGTTTGGATACTCTCATCTCTCGGGTGTTATAAATCTATACAATTATGTTGGGAATAAAGCTAACAATTACCACTGATAGGCTTGTGGAAGACACTGCTGAAGAATGCACTGGCAGTGGAAACTCATTACCACTGCTAGTACATATAGTTACCACTGCTTATTAGATAACTGATGTATTCGTGTATAGATAAGTATAGAATAGATCTTGTGTATATTCTATTTAGATAGCTTAATACTTATCTTGTAAAGGACTCCTTGCTCTATAAAAGGAGATCCTAGGTCATTGTCTAAGGTACGTATAACCCTAGAGAGCTTCAAGGTGTAACCCTAGTGATAGCTAAGATCACTCGTATTATTATCATTAATAATATTGAAGCTTTGTGTTACATACAACTATACTCACTCACAATACATCATATAAACTGTCTTCTAAGTGTTGTTAAGTAAATTCCGCGTGCTTAATAATATTACTCAAAGTATCAACAACACAAGGTGTGTGTTTAGATCCATCAAGTGGTATCAGAGCCAGGTTCTGATACTTTGATTTAGAAGATCCAAGAAGAAGATTAACTCACTCACTCAAAGATGGAGATGGAAAACAATCAGTCAAACTCTTCTGTTCCAAGACTTCCCAAACTCAAACTTAATGAGTTTGAGATGTGGAGGATCATGATAGAGCAATACTTTCTCATGTCAGACTATGCTTTGTGGGAAATCATCTTAAATGGTGATTCCTTCAAGCCTCAACAAAAGACTGAGAAGATTGGAGACAAAGATGTTATAACAGTTTCTGTGCCTACTACAACAGATGAAAGGACCCAAAGAAAGAATGATCTGAAGGCTAGAAGTTCATTGCTCATGACTCTTCCAAAAGATCAAATAATAGCATTCACAAAGTTCAAAACAGCAAAAGAACTTTTTGAAGAGATTTGCTCAGTGTTTGGTGGCAATGATGCTACTAAAAAGACACAAAAGACATTGTTGAAGCAAAGTTATGAAAATTTCTCTGCTTCAAGCAATGAATCTCTTGACAGCATATTCACCAAACTACAGAAACTAGTCACTCAATTGACTGTGTTTGGAATTGAGGTGGAAAGGGAAGACCTCAACTTGAAGTTTCTAAGAAGTTTGCCTGCTGAGTTTCACACTAATGTTACAGTTTGGGAAAACAAACATGAAATTGAAACTATGAAGCTCAATGACTTATACAATAACTTCAAGCTAATTGAGCAAAGGTTAAAGAAGGCAGAAAAGCTAGGTTCAAGCTCTAGTAGCTTGGCATTGATGTCAACTTCAATTGACAATGATGAAAGTGAAGCTGATAGTGATAATGAATTTACCACTGCTGGTTCAACTGTTTCCACTGGTAATGCTCTTGTTACCATTGCAGGTTCAAAGAAGAAGGTTGCTGGTATAGGTGATCCCACCTTTTATGCATTCATCTCTACTCAAGTGAATGGCTCTATATTGACTCATGAAGACATAGAGCAAATTGATGATGATGACTTAGAAGAGATGGACATAAAATGGCAAATAGCTCTTCTTAGCATGAGAGCTAGGAAGTTTTTCAAGAAGACTGGCAAGCCAATCCACATTAATGGAAGTGAAACTGCAGGGTTTGATAAGAAGAAAGTGGAGTGTTTCAACTGTCACAAGTTGGGACATTTTGCTAGGGAATGCAGAAGACCAAGGAAGCAGGATAACAGATCCACTTGGTATAAGCAGAAGAAAGAGCCAACAGTGGAAGAACCAAAGGCAATGTTGGCAATTGATGGTGTAAGCTATGATTGGAGTTTCATGGCTGATGTTGATGAAGACCAATCTACAGAAGCTGGTTTCATTGCTACAGAACATGCTCTCATGGCTCTCTCTGACTCTGAGGTACAAAATTTTGAAAATTGTTCTAAAACATGTAGGGCAACTAGAGAATGTGAAAGGCTTAATGAATTATGTGAGAGTCAAAGAACAGAGTTGTTTGCTGCTAATTATACTGTGTCAAATCTTAGGAGAGGCATATCTGTGTTAGAAAAACAACTAGAGCATTATAGGGAAAATGAATCTAAATTCAGTGATGATATGATTGTCATTAAAAGAGAGTTAGATCATAAGATAGCAGTAAATGAGGCTTTGAAAGAAGAGGTTGAAAGACTTAAAAAGGTGAATGAAAATGTAAATTTATCTGTTGACACCTTGTTTTATCAATCTAAGTCTATTGAAAAGATTTGGGATGCTCAAATAACTAATAAGGCTAAGTCTGGTTTAGGATACAACACTGTACCTCCACCACTTAGAGGTGTTCCAGCACCTCCAGGCATAGATTTAGCACATACAGGCATAGAGGATTTTCAAGAACCTATACTTGAATATGGCCCTCCCAAATTTGTTAAAAGTGAGGTAGAGATTAAGCAGGACACTGATGTTTTTGAGAGTGCTAGTGATTCATCTGTTATAGATGAAAATGTTAAAAACAGTGTTGAGAAACCCATCCCACAGGTTGTTAATACTAATACAGAAGAAGCTAGGAAACAAGTAAACAAACCTAGACAAACTGTAAAGTATGCTGAGATGTATAGAAAAAGGTCATCAACTCCTAGGGGTAACCAGAGGAGTTGGAATCATGTCAAATCTCAACAACTAGGTAGTGATTTTGTGATGAACAACAAGGCATGTTATACTTGTGGTGATTTTAATCATTTACATGCTAAGTGTGGTTCTAATGGTGGGAGAAGGGAATTTTATGGGAAGAATAGGGTGACCACAAACAAGTTTAATAATCAAACTCACCCTAATTCACACAGCAACATGATCCCAAGAGCAGTACTTTTGAAAAGTGGACCTCAAAGTTTTTCCACTGCTAAAACTGTTAACACTGCTTTTACTAAGTCATCTGTTTCAAGTGCAAAGCCAAAAACTACTTTTGTTAAATCTGCACAAACAGATAAAAGTTCTCTTTACAACAAAAAGGCTCAACCTAAACAACAGTGGGTGCCAAAATCTACACAAGCAGTTTCCACTGCTACTTCAAATGTTCCCACTGTTAATGTTGTAAATAAGAAAAAGGGGAACATGGGAAATGCTGTGAAGGCCTCAGCACGTTGGGAATGGAAACCTAAAGGAATAAACACTACAACCAATCCCAATGGTGTATCAATGACCTTTGATAGATTTAACTATATTGATACACGAGGCAGATCCAAGTCAATCATGGCTTGGGTCTCCAAAAGAAACTAACTTCTTTCTTTCTATGTGCAGAAACATCCAAGGGCAAAAAGGTCAGATCAAGGAATTTCAGATAGTGGATGTTCAAGGCACATGACTGGCAACTTGTCCTATTTATCAAACTTTGAATCTTTTGATGGACAAAATGTCAGCTTTGGAGGAGGAGTTAATGGTAAAGTTACTGGTAAAGGTGTTATTAAAACTGGTAACTTGGATTTTGAACCTGTGTACTATGTGAAAGAGCTTAAGTATAATCTTTTTAGTGTGTCACAGATGTGTGACAAGAAAAACAATGTTCTTTTTACTGAAGAAATGTGCTATGTCCTTTCTAAGGATTTCAAGATGCCTGATGAGAGTCAGATTCTTCTTAAAATCCCTAGAAAAGGCAATTTATATAGCTTTGATATGAACAACATTGTTGCTAAAAATGATTATACTTGCTTGCTTGCAAAGGCCACAGTGGATGAATCCATGCTATGGCATAGAAGACTTGGTCATATTAATTTCAAAACCATTAATAAGATTGTTAAAGATGGTTTGGTAAGAGGCTTGCCTCAGAAAAGATTTGAAAATGATCAAACCTGTGTTGCTTGTCTTAAAGGGAAACAACACAGAGCTTCTTGCAGGTCTAAGTTGGTTAACTCTATTGCTCACCCACTTCAAATGTTACATATGGACTTGTTTGGTCCTACATCTGTGAGCAGCATTAATCTCAAGAAATATTGTCTTGTTGTGACTGATGACTTTAGTAGGTTCACATGGGTTTTCTTTCTTAAAACTAAGGATGAAACTACTAGCATTCTTAAGATCTTTATTACAGAAGTGGAAAACCAAAATGATTTGAAAGTTAAAGTCATTAGGTGTGACAATGGGACAGAGTTTAAGAATAGAGTTATGGATGATTTTTGCAGAGATAAGGGTATTAAGAGAGAGTTTAGTGTAGCTAGAACTCCTCAACAAAATGGTGTTGCTGAGAGGAGGAATAGAACACTAATAGAGGCTGCTAGAACCATGTTGGCAGATTCAAAATTGCCAATCACTTTTTGGGCTGAAGCAGTTAACACTGCTTGTTATGTACAAAACAGGGTTTTAGTAGTGAAAACAAAGAATAAGACACCTTATGAGTTATTTAGAGGGAGACCCCCTATTCTAGATTTCATGAGACCATTTGGATGTCATGTTACTATTCTCAATACCATTGATCATCTGGGTAAATTTGAAGAGAAGTCTGATGAAGGGTATCTTGTTGGGTATTCTATGGTTAGCAAAGCCTTTAGAGTATTCAACCTTAGAACCCAAAAGATAGAGGAAAATTTGCATGTTGAGTTCCTAGAAAACAAAGTGAACAAACAGGGATATGGTCCAGAGAAGCTATTTGATCTTGATACTCTAACCAATACTATGAATTATGTGCCTATCTCTACAGGTACATCTACTTATGATTTTGCAGGTTCAGAAGAGTTTGTTGATTATGATGAACCAAGCAAGGATCAAGAGGAGGATCAAGATGAATTCATACTACCTATGTGGGACTATACAGATGCAAATGATGTTGCAAAGACTGGAGCTGCTCAGGATCCTAGTAGTAATGATGTTGAAAATCCTGAAAGCAGTGGAAATTCAGATTCCACTGCTATGCCAAAAGATTCCACTGCAGCAACAGAGGTGGAAACTCCAACTCCAGTTAATGTGGAAGCTCAAGCCAATGATGTTGAAATCTCAAATATGCCAACAGAGATTACAATTCCTCAAACTCCCCATACCACAATTCATAAATCACATCCTCTTGAGAATGTGATTGGAGATGTTCAATCAGGAGTCAAGACAAGAAGGCAATCTCAGTTGCCTGATATTCATGGTTTCATCACTGAAATTTATGAATCCAAAGATCATGAGGAAAAGAATGAATGTCTCTTCATGTGTTTTCTGTCACAAATGGAACCAAAGAATGTATTCAAAGCTCTTGAAGATGAAAGTTGGGTGGAAGCAATGCAAGAAGAGTTGCTCCAATTTAAAATTCAAAAGGTTTGGGTGCTCTGTGATTTACCCTCTGGCAAGAAGGTAATAGGTACAAAATGGGTGTTCAGAAACAAGAAGGATGAAAGAGGTATTGTCATCAGGAACAAGGCAAGGCTTGTAGCTCAAGGATACACTCAGGAGGAGGGTATTGATTATGAAGAAGTATTTGCCCCAGTTGCAAGAATTGAAGCAATTAGGCTGTTTTTGGCCTATGCATCATTTAAGGGCTTTAAAGTCTATCAAATGGATGTAAAAAGTGCTTTTCTATATGGGCAAATTGATGAGGAGGTATATGTGTCACAACCTCCAGGTTTTGAAGATCCTGATTATCCAAACAAAGTGTACAGGGTAGTCAAGGCATTATATGGCTTGCATCAGGCTCCAAGAAAATGGTATGAAACCTTAACAACTTATCTCATTCGTCATGGGTTTCATAGAGGAAGAGTGGATCAAACTTTGTTCATCAAGAAAGACAAGAATGATATTCTGCTAGTACAAGTATATGTTGATGATATCATTTTTGGGTCTACTAAGCCAGAGATGTGCAAAGAATTTGAGAAACTAATGAAGGAGGAGTTCAAGATGAGTTCCATGGGAGAACTCACTTTCTTTTTGGGACTTCAAGTACAACAAAGGCCAGATGGAATGTTTATCAATCAAGATAAATATGTGGCTGAGATACTAAGAAAGTTCAAGTTCACTGATGCAAAGTCAAGTAGCACCCCTGCAGACAAAACTACACATCTACTCTTGAAGGAAAACAGTGGTGCAGCTGTTGATGTGCACATGTATAGGTCTATGATTGGTTCTTTGATGTATCTCACATCATCTAGACCAGATATCATGTTTGCAGTATGTGCTTGTGCAAGGTTTCAGGTCACTCCCAAAGAGTCACACTTGACTGCTGTGAAGAAGATTTTCAAATATCTCAAAGCTTTTCCTAATCTAGGATTGTGGTATCCTAGAGAATCCCCTTTGGAATTGGTCACTTACTCAGATAGTGATTATGCTGGAGCAAGCTTGGATAGAAAGTCTACTACAGGTGGTTGCCAATTTCTTGGCAATAGATTGGTGTCATGGCAGTGCAAGAAGCAAACAATGGTGGCTAATTCATCAACTGAAGCAGAGTATGTAGCTGCTGCAAGTTGCTGTGCTCAAGTTTTATGGCTTCAAAATCAACTTTTGGACTATGGGTACAATTTTATGAATACCATCATTTACATTGACAATAGTAGTACCATTTGCATAATTAAGAATCCAGTTCAACACACAAAGACCAAACATATTGAAATTAGACATCATTTTATAAGAGATTGTTATGAGAAAAGACTAATTCAGGTTATCAAAATACATACTGATGATAACTATGCTGATTTATTAACAAAAGGTCTTGATGTGGGTAGATTTCAGTACTTGGTTACAGGTATTGGAATGCTCAATCCATAACTATTTTTTATATGGTCTTTGGTGTTGAGGGGAGGTTTTGGTACTTAAATTGTTAATTGTATAAGTTTGTATATGTTATGCTTGTATTTTGTTTGTCCACTAACTTTTATGCAGAAAACAAAGCAAACAGTGGAAACAAAAAGGCAAGCAGTGGTAAAATGTGCTCTCACAGTGGAAACAGAAAAAGAAATTTTATTCATTTGATTCCATTACAGGGAAAGAGAGTACATCAACAGAACATCAAAACACAAAAGCTAACAACATCCTACACCCCTACACAAGCTATTCTTCAGGCTTCTTCCCCTTGACCTTGTAGCTTTGCTTGTTCTTCCCTGCATTTTTCCTTTTGTTCTCAAAATAAGATTGCAGTCTAGGACAAGCAAGCCCAAGAACTTGTGGTGGAGGCCTTGGTAGTCTAGCAGGCATCTCAGGAATGGAAATTTGCTTCATATTGGCCAGAGCTGCTCCCAAAGCCTTATTCAAAGCTCTTGGCAACTCCTTTGCCAAGGAATAAGTCTCATCATCTGAATCATCAGAAGAACTGGAGTACCACTCCAAAGATGGTGCACATTTAGGAGCTGGTGGTGGTGATGGTATGGAAGAAGATTGACCAACAGGTTTAGCAGGCTTCTTCTTCTTTGATGGCCTCCTTGATGAAGAGGCTGTAGCACAAGGGGAAAATAGCTTGTCCATCCTGTTCCATCAGAGGATGAATCAGAAGCAATAACAAATTCCTCTGAGTCAGAAGAATCAGATGAGATGTACACAACGTTTGGAAGTTTGCTCATTGTGATTCTTAGGTTTTTGGAGGTTATAATGTGTTTTGATGAGGATAATGGAAAGCCAAGTTCTTTTTATAGGCAAAGTCATCTAAAAGGCCTCATTAATTGACATATTTACTTTGTAACCTACCTAAATAGGTAAAAGTAAATAAAGATATTATCGGGTTGACTTTTAGAAGATTTTTGTGAATAGTGTCTTGG